>VZRQ01000591.1:510233-522099 GCA_013397975.1 Machaerirhynchus nigripectus
CCCTCGTTACCTTCATCTCGTTCATCTGCTCCTTGACCGTGCTCAGGTCGGTGCCCACGGGGGACATGTTGCACAGCTTGATCACAGCGTTGTCCAGCCAGTCAAACATGGCCTGGAAGGAGCAGGGCCAGCGTGAGGGAAGGGCCAAGTGTCCCCTCTGCAGCCGGTCAGGGGACAGGGATGGTCCCTCCACCACCCCACAGCCATGGAACTCGTCTGTCGGGGCAGCTCTGCCTGCCCAGCTCCCTCTTTCCTTCCCTCATCCCGCCGCTCCCAGCAGGAATGAAAACTGGGGGAAGAGCAATGCAACCCAACATCTGCTCCTCCTCGGAGCTGGCGGCTGAGCTCAGGCTCCCTCAGAGACGTTTCCTGCTTTGAGGAAGTGCAAATCCCAGCCCAGCTCCCGGGAGAGGACCCGCAGCGGTGTTCCCAAGGTCCACCCACCCCACGCCAGCAGCCCTGCCTCTTACTTGGAGTGTATCTTGGTACTGCACAGCCGACTGCATGGCTTCCTCCAGCTTTTCCAGCCTCTCCTTCCACGTTTTGTTCAGGTTTTCCCAGGCGTTGTTCATCTGCGGGACACGGGATTGCCCCCAAAGCTCGTTAGGCTCTCCAGCCAGAGCTCCCCCTTGCTCCCACCTGATTTTATCTGGAGGGGAAGCTGCTGGCTCTCCCCACCTCATCGATGCTCTTCTTCACTTCTGGCTTCTCAGTCTCGCCACAGGCGAAGATCAGATCGGTCCCGAGGAGGCGGATGAACTCCAGCTCTTCGTGCAGCCCGTCTGTCTCCTCCTTGATAGTCTGTAGGGGCATGGCCACAGGGAAAAAAACCCACCCCTTGATGATCAAACCCTCTTCCAAAACTGCCCCACGAGCAGGAGGGATGAAGCACGGAGGGCCCTTCCTGCTCCAGCGTCCTGCACCCTTGGCCAGCAGCCCGACCCCAAACCCCAGGAGCAGGTGACACAGAGAGCAGGTGGCCAATTCTGTCACCACCACCACCACCACCCTGGTCTGCTCCCACCTCTGGGACTGAAACAAGAACATCTGTATTTAGCTGTGAGCATGAACTGCCTGGGCTGAGGCTGTTGTTTACAGGAGACCTGCTGTTTACAGGAGCGCTTTGTCAATACAGCAGCGAGGGTTTTGAGGCTCGAAAGGTGCAAACCAAACCCAGAACTGTTATGAAAAAGGGAGCAGCAAGGCTAAACTCAGCAAAGCATAAAGAAACATCCCTGCTCCTCAAGGCCTGAGCCAACTCAAACCCACCTGAGGTGGATTTTTTGCCACTCACTTGAAGCAACCACGCACGCACAAATCCAAGCACTTATCTCTGGTCTGAGGGAAAGCTAAATACGCTCTTCCCACGCCACACAGCCTCTGGCTGGGGCTGGGATCAGAGCCACGCAAGCTTCCAAGCAAGTGGGCACAGAGCTCTGGCCACGCAGAGCTCCGTGGGCTTCCCAGAACAGCAGCAGATAATGTGATTTAAGGTGAAGGATACGTGGAATCCACTTCTGGTTTTTTTCCCTGCAGCTCCGGGCTGCGATGGAAATAACTCCTCATAATCTGCCTGCCCGCCTACAAATCTGATTTACAGCCACCTCTGGCCACGGCCATGATCCAAAATCTTCCCAATTTAGCAGATTAACTGAGGGCAGACAAGCTCCAGACCGAGGAACAGCCCCAGGGGCCTCACCTCTGCTGCTTCCACCTGCTGCTTGATGATGGAGGGGTCAATGCCTGGGCTCTCCAGGTCGTGGACGATGTCCTGGGTGTCCTTGATGGTTGTCAGGAGCGCTGCCATGTCGTACCAGAACTTCTCTGCGAGCTCCAGGACGTCAAGGAACTTCATTTCACGTTCCTCGGTCCGAGCTTTGATGTCTTCCCAGAAGAAAACCATCTGATCCAGCTTGTCCTGGATGACTGTGGAAGGAAACCGAAGCGCTCAGCGAAGAAGGAAACGTTTTTACAACGCGAAAGCGTTCTGAAAACGCTCAGGAACAGCCAAAGGGACATCCAGAGGGGAGTTACAGCTGGCCAGGACTAGCAGAGCAGTAACTCTGGGAGATGCTGAGGGACGTGAGAAACTCCAGCCTGCAGAAATAAAGCCTTTATTTATGTGCAAGCTCGGGGCGAATTTGCCCACACGCCCTCCCTCCAACAAACCTCTGTTCTGGCCACCTCTAGCATGAAGCCTCTGCTCGCTCAGCCCATGAGCTGCCTGCTGGGCTGCCAAGGAAGGTGCCAATTAGTGCCAATCGTGCTGATGAGGTTTTTTGTGCGGGGGGATGTCCCTCCCCTCCATTAGATGCTGAATTGACATCAACAACTCGTGTCCCGGGGGCCACCAACAAGAGCCCGGCTCGGCTGAGAAGCCACAAATACTTCTTTTCTCCTCTGACTGATGCCACCCTGTCTGCTCCAGGTGGAAGCAGGGACATCCATCCAGAGGACTCATCCTTGGTCCTAAAGCCAGGAGAACCCCTCAAACCCATCCAAAGGACTCATCTTTGGTCCTAAAGCCCGGAGAACCCCTCAAACCCATCCAAAGGACTCATCTTTGGTCCTAAAGCCCGGAGAACCCCTCAAACCCATGCAATGGACTCATCCTTGGTCTAAAGCCAGGAGAACCCCTCAAACCCATCCAATGGACTCATCCTTGGTCCTAAAGCCAGGAGAACCCCTCAAATCCATCCAAAGGACTCATCCTTGATCCTCCAGCCAGGAGAACCCCTCAAACCCATCCAATGGACTCATCCTTGGTCCTAAAGCCAGGAGAACCCCTCAAATCCATCCAAAGGACTCATCCTTGATCCTACAGCCAGGAGAACCCCTCAAACCCATCCAATGGACTCATCCTTGGTCCTAAAACCAGGAGAACCCCCTAAATCCATCCAGAGGAGTCATCCTTCCTTCCAAGGACAGGAGAACCTCTCAGATCCATCCAGAGGACTCATCCTTCCTCCTAAAGCCAGCAGAACCTCCGAAATAAGCCCCTGGGGCATCAAAGCCTCCCCAGCAGCGCCGCAGCCGTGGTTTGGGGAGAAGCTGGACACTTAAATCCACCCAGAGATACCTTTGGCTGCCAGGTCCTTGTCCGCTCCCTGGGAGCGGCCGATGAGCTCCTCCCCACGGCGCTTCAGGGCCTCGAAGGAGGGCTGCAGCTTCTCCAGCTCCACCGTGGAGTTCTTGTTCTCGCTGATGCACTCCCGGATCTTGTCGACCTCGGCGGGGATGAGGGGCGGCAGCCGCAGGCGGGAGGAGAGGCTCTCCAGGGTCTCCAGCATGGGCTCGATCTTGTCGTGGAACTGGAGAGGAGCAGAGCCATTAGGGCAGGAGGGATGGGACAGGGGGACACCGCGGCGCGGCCAGCGCGAGCCACGGCCCTGAGCGCTGAGCCCACGGCCCCTCCCGGGGAGGGGACAGTGCCTGTGACAGCAGCAATGCCACCCCTGCAGCCACAGTGACACCTCTGCAGCAGCAATGTCACCCCTGCAGCAGCTGTGACACCCCTGCAGCAGTAATGTCACCCCTGCAGCCTCAGTGACACCCCTGCAGCAGCAATGCCACCCCTGCAGCAGCAATGTCACCTCTGCAGCCTCCTGCTCACACCTGCCCTGCTCCAGCAGAGCCCACGGACACTCACAGAGCCACCCCCGGCACCTGTGACCCAAACACGGCAGCGCCTTGGGTTCGGCCCTAAAAATCCACTTTTTTTTGCTGCTGTCTCGTGTT
This sequence comes from Machaerirhynchus nigripectus, assembly GCA_013397975.1. Lineage (NCBI taxonomy): Eukaryota > Metazoa > Chordata > Aves > Passeriformes > Dicruridae > Machaerirhynchus > Machaerirhynchus nigripectus. Next base: position 513,972 of record VZRQ01000591.1, read on the forward strand.
TTTGGCGGGCGGGCACAAAACCCCGAAGCAGGTTTTGGGAACACCCAGGCCAAAAACGCTGCTGGAAAAGCGCCCGCGTTTGGCGCCGACGGGAACCCCCAGGTGGTGCAGGGCCGGTGGGAGCCCATCCCGGCAGGACCAGCGGGAGCTGGTGGGAGGCTGCATGCGGCCGGGGAGGAGCTGCGGCCTCAAAAGCAGAACCACAAAGCCAGGAGTGAGGGAGGGAGGCGGGGAGGGAAGGAGGGAGGCGGGGGTCCAGCAGGGTTTATTGTTGTTTTCATAAAGAGAAGTCAACTTTGGCCTCAAAGATCCCAAACCGCCCCTGCTGGTGGGGAGGACAGCTCAGCACCGGGGCTGCTCCTGTCCCTCTCCCAGTTCCTACTGGGAACGCACCGGTGCTGGTGCCCACCACATCCCAGGCTCTCCCAGCAGAGAGGGGCCGGGCTCTGGGCGCAAAGTTGATCAGGACAGGCCGGCCCAGGCAAGCAGCAGGAGCAAACCAGCAGCGTGACCCCTTCCGAAAGCAAAACCTCTGCTCGGCAGGAAGCGTTCCCAGCAGAAGCCGAGACCAGGCGGCCACGCAACGAAAGCCATCCCAAAAAAAAACGTGATTCCAGGCTCCCCCCCTCCCCACCTCGGCCCCGGCGTTAATTTTGAAGCACGTTCTGCTGAGCTGTGCACGGACCAGGAACGAAAGCCTGGGTGTGGAACAGAATCAGGCCAGGGGAGGGTAAATGAATGTCTGTGGCGGGCGGGGGGGACTCGCTTACCTCCGAAATCTGCAATGGTGGGGCGCAGTCAACACAAGAATGAAATGGGACCATGTGGGGAGGACGGGCACAGGCAGCAACATACACAGACAACACATTCCACAGTGGGAGTGAGAGATGAGAGGGGAGGGGAATGTGGAGGGAGGGAGGGGGGGGGAAAAACTCGGAGTTAATACGAGTGCAAACCAAGAGAAGTGACTACACAATACAGGAATTAAGAAAATAAACACCCAGGACGTGACAAAAACCAACTGCGCTACGGTTAACACGGGGTGAAATGGAACTGGGGTAACTGGGGGTCATCAACCCTCAGCAGCAGGGATTTCACCCCCTTCCTGCACTTCAGCACCTCCAGTCTCTGCCCTTCCTTTCTTGTTTCTCCTCCTGCACTCACCCACCTCCTCGGGAGGTGCCCAGGCCCCGGAGACATCCGCTAGCTCTGCCATACAAAGCACCCCACGGCCGCTCACTGCACTCACAGCTTATCAGAACTGGAAATTATCTCTTCAAGCTCTTTGGAGAGGCTCTCCGGGCCCTTCCAACCTTGGGCGGGTGCCAGGGCAGCCCCTTCGAACCAGCATCGTTGTTGAGGTCGTAAAAATTTACGACCCCGTTTACTGCGTGGAGCCTCGGCCGCCTTCTCCTCTGCTCCCACAGCCAGCACCCAGCTGCAGGAAACTACCCTGGAGGTGCCTGGCCACGTTATTCCCTATAAAAGCTTTTACGGCGGGAATAAAACCACATTCCAGAGCGCATGGCTGTCCCAGGGTTGGGGAGGGGGGGGCTGTGAGAGGAAGATTCGCCTCCCTGGCACCCCCGGCGTACCTGGGTGGACTGAGAGAACGCCTCGTCGAGCGCCAGGGCCCGCTGGCAAACCTCCTCCTTGATTTTGGCATAGGTGGCCTCGGCCCTGGAGTACTTCTCCTGCACCATCTCCCCTTCCTCGGGGTTGAGGTCCTTGAGCTGGGGCCCGATTTTCAGCAGCTTGTCGATGTGAGGTTTGTGCTCGGCGATGGACTCCCTCAGTTGCTAGGGAATAGAAAAAACCCCCCCGTTTGTTTAGGAATCTGCTGCGAGCCGCTGCCTGTTTGTTCCAAACAGCACTCCACGAGCAGCAACGGTGTCTGGGAGGAACTCACACCCTGGATTTCGTGCCCCAGCAGCTGCCACGCACATGGCACCCGGCTCTTCCCAACGTGGCCATGGCACGGCGCCTGGCACGGGTCCTCCCCCAGCCTCCAGCCCTCCCCACAGCTCCACGGGGGACCCCCTTGGGAATTTTTTGCTTTGCAGCCTCTACCCTAAAAGCACAAAGCGGTTTTTTTTCCTGCCACGAGCAGGAAGGAGATCCAAAGGCAGTCAGGCTTCCCTGGGAGCAAGCTGCACTTCGGGAAGGAGCGCTCCGACACAACACGTTGCACAAGCCAGCTCCCCCAAAAAGGAACAGAACGGGCCAAAAAAAGGAGGAAAACTCAGAAGAAAAAGGTGCTCTGCTCTCCCTGCCCTCTGCTGAGGGCAGAACTGATGGACAGGAGATGCCAACCCTGCCTCCTCTTACCCTCATGTCATCCTGCTGCTGCTTGAGCTGCTCGTGGTCGATGGCCGGGGGCGGCAGCTGGGAGATGAGGGCCTGGGTCTCCTCAATCCACGGGTTCAGCTCCTCGTAGGTCTCCCAGAACTGGTTGACCAGCACCTGGGCACGCTCCAGGCGGGCGTAGCGCTCCGAGTTGAGCTGGCTCACGGCCTCGTACTGCTGCACCAGGGACTCGGTTTTCTCCTGGAAAGCAAAAAAAAGAGGGAGGAGATGCAAAAGGGCCCAGGGAAAGGGCCAGCTCCACGCTGCGAGCTGCAAGAGGAGGAGGTGCCTTTGGTGGCCTTCCACGCTGTAATTCCAACTAAAGCAGCCTCGGGAATCTCCCCATCCCCATCCCCAAACCTTGCAATAAAAACAGGCAATAAAGGAGAGCCATAAACGTAAAGAGATTTCTGCTAACGCTGGTGGGAATTACCGAAGATGGAGGGATTTTAAACTCCTCCAGCCTGTGCAAGGGCTGGGGATTGGCCTCTCTGCCCTCTCTGTCCCGCCCTGTTGCAGGAAATGGCAGAGGGGGCTCACCTGGAGAACAGCTTTCTGCTCCTCGCCACAGGTCCCGAAGATCTCGTTGCGCTGGCTGAACAGCTCATCCATGGAGTCTTTGTGCCGGATGATGTCGATGGAAAAAGCCTGCAGGAAGAGAGAGGGGAGAAATCAGAGCTGAGCCCAAGCTCTCCCCAGCACCCTCCTGCCACGGAGACCCCGCAAAACCCGGCCCGAGTGTCCCGTGGCAAACTCAAAATCCGGCTGGGAACGCAGATTCCTGCCTGTTTTCCTCATCTGTACCAACCTCTCTCTTCCAAAGACCCGAAAGCTGCTCTTAAAATGAGGAATAATCCACACCCAAGGTCCTCACTGGAGGAAAAGCTCCATCACCCGTTTGTTAGTGAGCGTTATCCCACAAAACGATGCTCTCCAGAGCTGCATCCACCAATAACTTTGCCATTCCCAAGGTCCTCGAGATTAACAGCGGGAAGCTGAGCTCAATTTAACTCTTAAAACACTGCCTTATTTTCCTTTTTTCTCTTGCTTTAATTTTAAACCCAATAAGCCTGCTGCCCCGGCAAAGGGAAGAAAAGGGCCACTTATTTAAAGTGCACGTTCTTTCAGGCATGAGCTCATCTCGAAGATATATAGAGGGGGGGAAAAAACCCCCCAACCCCTCCAGCACCTCTTTGTTCCACGTCTGGCTGCTGGGAGGGAACTGTGGAGTCCCTCACTGCAGGGAACAATGAGCAAAAAGCAAATGGAAACCACCCTCATTAATCAATATTTTCATTTCTCTAAACCCTTCCTGTTGCCAGCGCCGGTGAGAGCCCGGCAGAGCTCGCTCCCATGGCCCCAGGGAAAGGCTTCCAAGGGAGCAGCTCTCCCAAGGGAGACCAAACCAGAGCACCCATCCAGCCCTGAACAGCCCCTGCAAACAGACAGGAGGCTTTTTCCTTGGGAAGCCCAACACTTGGAGGATTTAGAGCAATTTTGTCCTTTTTTTCCCTCCTCACGCATCCCAAGGACAAGCGCCGCGCCCCCCCTGGCGCACTGCAGGCCCCAGGGTAAAGCTGCTCCCCAAAACTCCACCCCACGAGCCAAACTGGACCACCCCTCCTGGCTGCCCACCCCACCCCACCCAACCCCTATGGGAGCGAAGAGTGAACGCTGACCTTCTGCACCTGCAGCTGAGCCGTCGTCTGGTCCTGCTCCAGGCGGATGGGACCCAGCGCCATCAGCTTCCGCTTGGTCTCGGCCACCCAGGCCAGCTCCGCGTCAGCCGCCTGCTCGTACTGGCACGGGGGAGAGGAGGGGCAGTGGTCAGTGATGGGCAGCAGGGAGGGAGCACACGGAGGGCTGGGGACAGTGGGAATCACAGTGGGAATCACAGAGGGACCCAGCGGGACACGGGGACAAACGCCTCGCCCCGGTGGATGGAGGAGGAGAAGGGGACATGAGGGTGGGGCTCGGGTTTCTGGCTCCTCGCTGCCCTCGTGGCTCCTGCAGCTGGTTTTGGGGCAGGCTGGAGCAGCCACCTCTCCCTACACCCTCCCTGCCTGCAGGGGAAGGGACGTCCCTATCAACAGGAGCATTTCCCTCGCTCCATGGAGCACTGACTCCGTGGCACTCCCAGCACTCTCCAGCCTGTTCAGGACAAGCCTTTTTGGGGAGGACTGTTGGCCTGGAACAAATCCCAGTGCTCCCACAGCAGGGGATGATGTTTTCCCAGCTTTGACTGTCATCTGCCACCAGTTTTACACCATCTCCATCACCCTGCAGGCAGCAGCTCACAGGTGGGAACCCCTGCTGCTGCTGGGGACCCATTTCCTGGCATTCCCTGTGGGATTTGGCCTTCCTGTCTGGCTGTGCTCGCCACGGCCCTGCGTCCCCAGGAAAACCCTGCAGGGTTCATTCAATCACCTGCTGAGACCTCTGAATAGCAGCGTCGATTTCCTCCACCCTCTGCTTGATGGTGTCACTGACCACCTTGTAGCGCTCGTTGGTGTCCGACACGAGCTTGTCCAGCCCCTCGCGGGCTCTCCAGGGCACCAGCTCCAGCAGAGCCCGGCTCACCTCGTTCACCGTGTCCAGGACGAGCCTGTGCTCCATCACCTCCTTCTTCAGCTCCTGTGGAAGGCACCCATGGACCCGTGTCCTTCCCGGCTCCTCCCCAGCCTCCCAAAGCAGGGAACAAACCCTGCCTCACGCCCCCGCCCCGGGCTGCTGCTCTCCCACCTTTTGCCGCTGCTGGAACTGGGGGATCTGCTCGCCGGCGGGGGATTGTGCCCCGCTGGAGGCCAGCTCGTCCTCCACCTCGCTCATCCACCCGGTGAGCTCCTCGTGGGTGGACTGGAATTTGGTGGCCAGCTGCCGGGCCTGCTCCAGCGTGCGCAGGGCCTTGGAGCTGGCGGCGGTGATGTCGGAGTAGCGGGTCTTGATTCCATCCAGCTTCTCCTGGATCAGCAGCACCTCCTCCCCTGCGGGACAGCGGTGAGGGGAAAACGATGCTGGGCTCTGGGGGCTGAAGGAGCCACCCCAGGGGGCTTCAGGAGCCACTTTTTATGTCCCTCCCCCTTTTAAACAGCGAATTCCAGCCTCGCTTTTCTTTGTATTAATGCAACTTCAGCCTGTTTTTACTCAAGAGTTGGCATTNGCAAAGCCCCAAAGCCGCCCCAACTCAGTCCTCAGCAACGAGTCACAGCTCCAAGGACAAAGGGTCGGTTCACCCCTCGCTGCTCTTTCCAAGGGGACATGGAGCTGCCTGCCAAATCCTTTGTAACCACTCTTCCTGCTCCACGGCTCCCACAAGGACACGGGGCTGCACATCTGCTCCGAGCACACCACATCTGAAGGAAACGCAGCGCCCCGACCTCTCTTCCCACTCATAAACATAAACTCACACCCACGTGGCAACAGCCACAACTGCTCAGTCTGGGAAAGCAATATTAGGAGAGGGCTGGGGGTATTTTTAAACCTCTTTTCCGTGTGGTTTAGCAGCTGGCTGCAGTGAGAAAAGCCTCCCTCAGCGCTGAGCATCCCCACGGCAGCGGTGGGAATCACCCGCTGCGAGGCTGGGATTTGGGACCAAGCAAATCCTAAGCTGGAGTGCTCCAGAGTGAAGTCTGGACGCAAACCAGATACTCTGGGAGCTTCCAAAAGGAAATGAAGAGCTGAGGGAGAAAAGCCTCCGCCCAACACAGCATGGACTTCCCAAGGACAAGCACGTGGAGGATGGATTCCCAGACCCCCCACACCACCCAGAGCGTGCCAAGATCTCCTCTGCGTTACCTGTGGTCTGCTTCAGGAGAGCTTGGCCGTTTCTGATGGCTTGGTCCACGTTCTTCTTCCTGTTCACAATCTCCTCGTTCAAAGCCTGAAGACAAAAGGCAAATTTGGGTTATCCTGCTGCGGGCAGGTCCCTGTGTCCTGCCAGCCAGGGACGCTCTGGAGAGCATGAACTTCCCTGCTGATGGACAACCCATCTGAAAACTGTCCAGTCACCCTGCTGTGGGGATTACTGGGGCTTCTGGGACCCAAAGGTTCAAATTTTAGAGCAAACCCAACCCAACCCATTGGATCTGTGTCACCAAAGGACTCGCCCTTGTATCAGACACAACCTCACCCTTGAAAAGAGCCTGCCCAGCCCCAGGGAGCGGAAGCCGAGGCTTCCTCAGTGGCCAGCCCAGCTCCAAAAACCCACCAGGCTTTTCCAGCTCTCAGTTTTGGAAACAGCACCCAGCTTTTCAAAGGCACAGGGCGGCCAAGCTGGCTCAGACACTGTTCACAAAGCAAAGAACCATTTGAAGTTCCCCCGCCTTGAGAAACCCATTTTTGGGGAGGGGCGGGGAGGGCGGGGGAAGCCCACAATTGTTGTTTATAACACATGAAACCCCTTTACACTCCTCTCCAAGCCTCGGAGAGACCCAGCAGCAAGAACAAGCCTGGCAAAATCAAAAGTCAGGCCAGAGACACAAACAGAACCAGACGAACGCAACGAGACAAACGGCACAGACACGGAGACACAAACACAAAATACCAGCTGGTCGGCATGCTGCTTCTGCAGGACGTCCCGTTTGTAATCCTTTACGGACACCGAGCCCAGCTTGTCCTCCACCTCAGCCAGCCAGTTGAGCACTTCCACCTCCTCCTCCCCAAAAAGCCTGGCGTTGGCCAGAGCCTGGTCCAGCAGTGCTGCCTTGCGGCAGCAGCGCTCGCGGACCTCGCCGTAGCGGCTCTGCAGAGCCTCTAATTTCTCTGCCAGCAGCCTCTGCTCGGCGGGGCAGCTCAGGCAGGACAGCGACTGCCCGACCCCCAGCGCCCGAGACACGTCGGCAGCGTGGCTCTCTATCTCTTCCTCGAGAGCCTGAATGGCGGGGAGGGTAAAATGGACAACAGAAAAGGGGGTGGGGGGAGAAAAAAAACAACAACAACGAAAAAAAAAATGAGTGAAGAATGGGGAAAATAAAAGGAACGCAACGTAAAAGGGGGGACGTGACAATGAGGGCAACTGAAAGAATGGAGGAGACACAAAAGCCGCCCCTGAACGGGCAAACTGAGTCAAAATTAAAAGGAAAACACATGAATGGGAATGTGGTTTTTGCCATCCAAATCTGCTGGGAGGTGCAAGGACACCGGTTTAATGTTTACCCACGCTGGTGGGTCAGGGCTTGCAGCCTTCTCCGGACATAAAACCGCCTGGGTAACTCCTCCAATCCTTGTTTGTGCCAAAACCCCTCTGGTCGTGGTGGAAACAGCCACCGGAGCGGGACCTGCTTCCAACCACCTCCATCCTGCTCCTGCACAGGCCCTACCTTGTGGCGGCTGATCTGCTGCTGGATTTTGGCAGTCTGGGTGCCAATGGGCTCGGAGTTGGCCAGCTTCTTCTCCGTCACCGACAGCCAGTCGGACACGGGCTCCGTGGTCTCGTGGAACTGCTTTGCCAGCACCAGGATATCCTCCAGCTGCTTCTGCCTGCAAAAAGTAGTCACAAAATCAGAAGGAATCAAGTGCTCAAGGCCAGGTTGGATGGGGCCCTGAGCAACCTGGTCCGGTGGAAGGTGTCCCTGCTCACAGCAGGGGGGTGGAATGAGACGGTTTTTTGTTCCTCCAACCAAAACCAGCCTGTGATTCCAGGATCCGAGGAAAACACTGAGGAGCAGCTCCCAGCTGGAGCCAGGCAAAGGAGCTTCAGGTATTTGGAAGAGGGAACCAAAGCAGCCCTGCTCAGAGCAAGGTGAGACACCATTGTCAGGCAAAGACAAAAATCAATGTGGAG
>VZRQ01000591.1:522874-532977 GCA_013397975.1 Machaerirhynchus nigripectus
CCTTTATCTCTTCCGCGAGAGCCTGAATGGCGGGGAGGGTAAAATGGACAACAGAAAAGGGGGTGGGGGGAGAAAAAAAACAACAACAACGAAAAAAAAAATGAGTGAAGAATGGGGAAAATAAAAGGAACGCAACGTAAAAGGGGGGACGTGACAATGAGGGCAACTGAAAGAATGGAGGAGACACAAAAGCCGCCCCTGAACGGGCAAACTGAGTCAAAATTAAAAAGAAAACACATGAATGGGAATGTGGTTTTTGCCATCCAAATCTGCTGGGAGGTGCAAGGACACCGGTTTAATGTTTACCCACGCTGGTGGGTCAGGGCTTGCAGCCTTCTCCGGACATAAAACCGCCTGGGTAACTCCTCCAATCCTTGTTTGTGCCAAAACCCCTCTGGTCGTGGTGGAAACAGCCACCGGAGCGGGACCTGACTCCAACCACCTCCATCCTGCTCCTGCACAGGCCCTACCTTGTGGCGGCTGATCTGCTGCTGGATTTTGGCAGTCTGGGTGCCAATGGGCTCGGAGTTGGCCAGCTTCTTCTCCGTCACCGACAGCCAGTCGGACACGGGCTCCGTGGTCTCGTGGAACTGCTTTGCCAGCACCAGGATATCCTCCAGCTGCTTCTGCCTGCAAAAAGTAGTCACAAAATCAGAAGGAATCAAGTGCTCAAGGCCAGGTTGGATGGGGCCCTGAGCAACCTGGTCCGGTGGAAGGTGTCCCTGCTCACAGCAGGGGGGTGGAATGAGACGGTTTTTTGTTCCTCCAACCAAAACCAGCCTGTGATTCCAGGATCCGAGGAAAACACTGAGGAGCAGCTCCCAGCTGGAGCCAGGCAAAGGAGCTTCAGGTATTTGGAAGAGGGAACCAAAGCAGCCCTGCTCAGAGCAAGGTGAGACACCATTGTCAGGCAAAGACAAAAATCAATGTGGAGGAACTGCAAGATGAGCTTTTCCTGCAGCTGTGCCTTCAGGATACAGTTTGTCTCCCTGGGAAGGTGGCAGAAAGGCTCCCCTACAGTGCAGCTTTTTGTTGGAAGGGACCTTAAAGATCATTTAGCTCCAACTCCCTCTTCTTCCATCCCTATCACTGTCTTGGAGATCCCTCAGCTTGTGGCCAGGCTCTTGGTCTTTCAGAGCTTCTGGTTAAAGACAGTCCTGGATGGACAGTCCTGATGGACAGTCCGGGATGGACAGTCCTGGATGGACAGTCCAGCTTGCTGGCAATGATTAAAAACACCGAGAGGTCCCCATCTGGCCCTCAGAAGTGACTCCACAACCTCAAATATCAGCTTAGGTAGAAATCAGTAACTCATAAACAAGATCCTGGCGGCAGAAAGGTGTCAACAGGATGTTGCTAAACGTTAAAGCTTACAGGAACAAAAATAACATCCCTCCCCTGCAGGGAAATTATTTAATCTCAGCTCTTCCCTGCCATTGTAAACCACTGCTATCAGCCTTTGATTCCTCGTGTTTTCCAGCTGTTTCCACGTTTCCAGGATGTGTCTGCACCGAAATCTCCGCCAGCTTCCCGAACGCTGTCACCCCCGGCTCCGGGGCGCCGTGGCTGGCGGGATGAGGCGGTCCCAGCCCCTCTCACCTGGCAGCTGCCCTGCCCAGCAGCCCCTCCCAGCGCCGTGCCAGGCTCTCCAGCTGCCCCACGATCTTGTCCCGATCCGCGGGCTCGGCCGACTGCGCGATCCTGTCGCCCTCCGCCTGGATCATCTCCACCGTGGCTTTGCGATCGTCCAGGAGGCGCTGGAGCAGCTTTGGGGAGACAGAGGAAGGGGGCAAGTTACCAGATTGGGGCAGCAGAACCAAATCCAGCCCTTGGAGAGGCCAGATCTCTAATTGTGGCTCAGAGCCACCGCCAGCACTGGGCTGGGAGCAGGCCCAGCCCAGGGGGATGGCTCTGCCTTCCAAACCAGTTCAAAAAATTACAGAGTTGTATTATATTGTTGTATTATATTACATTATAATAGTCACATGCTTTGATTTGGGCAGCCCTGAAGTGGTCAGGCAGCTGGGCAGGGTGACCATTGTAGGCCTCTTCCAACTGAACTTCCATTTTATCTATTCTATTCTATTCTATTCTATTCTATTCTATTCTATTCTATTCTATTCTATTCCATTCCCTTCCATTCCATTCCCTTTTCCTTCCCCCCTTTCCTTTCCCTTTTTTCTTTCCTTATTCTACTCTATTCTATTTCCTTTCCTCTTTCCTTTCCCTATTCTATTCCCTTTTCCTTTTCCCCTTTTCTTTCCCTTTTTCTTCCCCTATTCTATTCTATTCTATTCTATTCTATTCTATTCTATTCTATTCTATTCTATTCTATTCCCTTTTTCCTTTCCCCTTTTCTTTCCTTTCCCCTTTTCTTTCCTTTTCCCTTCCCCCTTCCCCCTTCCACACTGCTCAAGACCCAAACCACTTCTGTGCCGGAAGAGTTTTCCAAGTCTTCCCCGCCAACCCCCTCCAGCTTATCAAGCTTTTAACCTCCACTTGAAACACATTTCCTCTTCCAGCCTCAACCCGAGCCTGGGTAAGAACTCATTTCTGAAATATTTCCCCACGACCACGCTGGGCCTTCCCTCCGCCCGCTCCGAAGGGCAGGCGCCGGCCCTGGGCTGTTATCTCGGCAAACACGGGCACGCCTCGGGCCCGCTCCCGCACCTTGTAACGCTCCCTGTGCCCAAACACCCAAAGCAGGCCCTGCAGCGCCAGCAGCTCGCTCCTGACACAGCAGAATCACCGGCACAAAGCAAAACTCCGGGCCGGAAAAACACGGCCGACCAGCAAAACCAGCGGCCAGCTTCAGGAGGCAGTGGGGCGACGAAGGGACGCGGTGGTTTAGGCGATGGAGATCCCTGAGGGTGGGCAAACGAGCTGCCTGTTCTCTGCTCTGGGACGTGAGGAACTGAGATCCACTGGGGAAGAAGCGTGGGTGCCCCAGCTGGACCCCCAGAATGTTATCTGGCTGTCCTGAGGTCCCCTCCCACCGTGCTCGCTCACCTTCTGCTCTTGGATCTGGGCTTTCACCACCTTGTACTCGGCCGAGGGAGGTTTCTGGTTGGAGATGAGCTCCTCGGTGTCTGCCAGCCAGCTCAGCAGCGGCTCCAGGGCGTCCTGGAACTTCCCGCAGTGCAGCAGGGCCTCCTGCAGCTGAGCCACCCGCTGGGCCACCTGCACCCCAAAAACAACCCCACTGCAGCGTCCCGCACCGGCACCGGAGCCTCAGCTCCCCGCCCGTGACCCCCTCCTTCCCCCAGACCCCGGAGGAACCAGGGACAGCCCCTTCCCATGCTCCCACCTTCTTGTTGAGGGTGTTCCAGCGGGTGTTGATGTCTTCCATGTCATGCTCCAGCCCTTGCACGTCACAGTTTTTCCCGGCGCTTTGGATGAGTCCCTGACCCACTCCATTGACCTGCTGTAGCTTTAGCTGGAGGGGATCCACTTGCTCCTTCTGGAATTGCTGGGGATGGAAAGGGTGGGAGAGAACGGGTGATTTGTAAGCTGTGAGCTGCCCTTCCAGCCCCTCAGTCATTCCATGGGTACAACAGGCTTTCCTCTCCAGTCGTCCCTCGCACTGATTTTACTGGAATTGTGCAAGTTTGTCTCAACTCCTCCCTCGCCTTGACCCAGTGACACAGATGTCACAGGAATCTGCTGGTGTGGAGCACGACTCAGGGTCTATCCACACCCACCTCTGCTTTTTAGTGGCTAAACCCCATTTTTCCAAGCACCGGAGTGAGGTAAAGAGAGAAAACTGGGGAAGAAATGAGAGCATCAGCTCCGACTTCACCATCAGATTGGGAAATAATGCTCCTGGGGAAAAAACCCCAAGCAATTCTCACAGTGGAGCTATTGAGAACGCAGACCTGACATCATATGAGTTTTGTTAACCACAAAATTACAGGCAGCGAGGAGCTCGCTGTATTTCGAAAGACAAAGGCAATAGGCAATTAATGTGCGAGCCGTTTACCACGGATTTGGCACGGTCCTGCCTGGGAATCCTGTGGGGAAAAGCTTTCTAAACCAAAAAAGATTTGATAGCGGAGGGGGAGGAGAGCGAATGAAGCTCCCCATTGTCAGGAGAGGCAGCAGGGAGAATCCTGTTTCTCCGGAGGAGATAAATGCTCTTTATCAGAGCTGGGGATCTGCTGGAACCGCTCGCCGCCCGTGCACTGTCCCCCTCCGCTCCTTCCCCACCAGCCCCAAGGGACGAGCCTGCCCCGTCCCCACAGCAAATACCCCAAACACCCCAAAAGCCCCAAAACCAGGGAGCAGATTCCTGGCTCGCTCCGCTCCCCTGGCCCACGAGCCCATGCAGAGCACGGGTCACCCCGCAGGAGCGGAGCCCTTGGCCCTGCTGGAACGTTTTCCCGTTGGGAAGCAGAGGGGATGGCAGCCAGCCACCCGCTCCCTGTGCCCGAGGACGCTCGGACACTGCCTGCACTGAACAATTCCCACTTGGACACGAGATCTCCCCCAGCAGAGCGGCAGCTCGTGGAGGACACGGCTCTCTGCGCCCAGCAACCGCTTCGCTCCGGAGGAGCACGAGGCCAAACACCCCCAAAAGCACCAAAATCCCCCGAAACACGCAGGCACGGCTCCCAGCCCGAGCAAGAGGCGCTGCTTTGACTCTCCCTGCCTGATTTCCAAAGGGAAAAAAGCCACTTCTTCCCAGCAGAGCTCAGCAGCCGGAGGGCAGGGAGGTCCCTCCAGGACATGAGCGAAGGGTGAGCTGGCAGACGCTGTCCAGAGCTGTTTGCTCACGGAGAACCCTGCCACGGTTATAAGGAATAAATAAATGGTGCCTTGGAACCGCCGATTCCTGGGCTGTCCTCCTGGGTCCTGTTTATATATGGAGCTGCTGGCTGGAAGAGCCAAACCCACAAAAGGATCAGGCTGATAAGCCTGGCATGCCGGGCTGGTCCGGGCTCTCCACGGACGGCAAAACAAGCTCCGAAGGAGCCAGGCAGGGAGGGAGCCCTGTGGAAAAGCCTGGATGATCCAGCCAGGGGTACCTGCACCACAGGTATCAGCCAGCCCGAGAGCCCGACGCTCCCTGAGGATCCTGACAGAAATAATCCCGGCGACAGCCCGGGGCTGAGTGTGTCCAACACCCTTGTTTTGCTCCGCTCATGAAAGGTCCCAGCGATTTAGTTCATTAACCTCACCGTGACTCAGCTTGGAAACAAATATTTAACGACTGCCCTTGAAGCCGTGCGGCGCAGCGAGGTGTCCTGCCCCAGGCAAGAGCCGGGCAGCCCTTCTGGGAGAGCAGCAGGACACCTGCTCCACCACACCTCCACCTCCTCCTCGCTCCCAGAAAGGCTTCCCAAAGCATCCCCAAAGCTTTCTGCTTCCCTCATCTCCCTTAACCCCACCGCTGCTGGGGGGAGAACCAGCAACTCCAGCGATGCTTTGGAGCAAGGGGAAGGTTTGCGGGGGGAAGAATCAGAGGTGCTGAACCTAAGGTAAGGATCCCACCACTGAATTTCGGGCAACAGACAGCCACGGCAAGAACCCAGCGGCGTTTCCCTCACCCAGGTCCCCTCAGGGTGTCCCAGCCCGTGCTCACATGGACGCCCCCATGTGAAACCACCTCTCCAAGCCCCTTCACGTGCATTTCCCAAAGGGGTGGAACAGCCCAAAGGATGAGTAATTGCCACCACATCGGGATTTTTGGTGCTGACTAACTTCTGATGTCTCCTTAGTGATATTCCTCCCAATCCAGATGGCAGGAAATCAGCGCTCGGCTGTGGGAACTCCACCAGCGCCGAGGTCTCTCCAGGCAAGAGCCACGAGCAGCACAAATCCCCAAGGGCCAGAGAGAATCCGAGCCCCTTCCCAAGCGCCCTCTGAGCCTCAGCACCCTCAGTGCTCACAGAAAAAACTGCAGACGGCGATGACTGCACGGGACAGGAATTGCTTGCACTCAATTCATTCCACAGGTTTCTCTTTCCTGACATATTTTCTGCTTCAAAGATGGGAACTCCCCGCCAGGAGCCAGCGAGAAGGTTTTTCCCGAAGTCTGTGATTTCCATCTGAGTGACCATAACGTACTTTAATAAGCCAAAAAAGTGCAACTCAACATTTCAGGTCATCGGGCAGCCAGAGTCTTTTGCCTCCCTTCCTTACACAATCACACAATTCCCACCCCCCAAAACTTTTTGCCTGCCAAATCCAAGCCGATCTCGGGAAGGGAGAAGGCTGTTTGGAAGCCCAGATCGTGCGTTACTGAGTGGGCTCCCACCTCCCACCCAGCCCTGGAGTGCAAAATAAAGCCACTTCTGCGCCTGGAGCCCCGGCTGCGAGAGCCCGAGCAACAAATACCTCGTTATCTGGAACGAATCCATCTGGGAGAGCGGGGGGCCCTTCTGCCACGCGAGCGGCGCCGAGGGGTCCCTCCGCGCCCGATGTCCCCTCTCCCTCGCCGGGGCACAGGGACAGGGCACCCCCACAGCTGCGGGGACGGAGGGTGCCCCTCAACGCAGCCCTGGGGAGGGTTTGCGCCCTGGCTGCTGTGGCAGAGCGTGTCCCCAGCAGCTCTGGGGTGGTGGCAGCCTCTGGGAGGGGTGGGAAGGCACCAGGGGGACCCTCCCGAGCTGCCGCCCCCGCTGCAGGTGCGCTCGCGGCGGGGTCGTCCTCCAAAGCCAGCGCTTCGGCGGGCGGGAGCTCCAGGATGGGCGGCGCAAACACGATGGCAAAGTCATCTGCATCCCCCAAGGCCACCACCAACGGCACGGGGTCACCACCGAGGTCCCCGGCACCCGAGACGAGTGGCTCGGCCGCCGGCGGTGGCACAGTGGCGACAGGCACGTCAGCAAAGGGCGGTGGGGCTTCCAGAAGCTCCTCCACCATCAAGGGCACGGCAG
The DNA here is from genome assembly GCA_013397975.1 of Machaerirhynchus nigripectus. Lineage (NCBI taxonomy): Eukaryota > Metazoa > Chordata > Aves > Passeriformes > Dicruridae > Machaerirhynchus > Machaerirhynchus nigripectus. The sequence continues at coordinate 529,753 of VZRQ01000591.1, forward strand.
TGGTGGTGGCTCCTGGAGGTTCCTCAGCATCCATGGTAGGATCCCCAGCGGCCTGGGGCTCCAGGACAGCCAGATCTCCTGGTGAAAGCGGGTGGGTTGGAGCAGAAAGCTGCCCAAAATCCCACGGCATGGCAGGCCCTGGGATGGACAGTGTGCCAGGAAGCTCCTCGGGGGCGGCTGGGCTGGCAGGACACGGGACCTCCCAGCCGGGGGCAAACAGCAAGTCCACATCTCCTGGCCGCAGGATGGCTGCTGGTGTCCCCCCATGCGTGACAGCCACTTCCACAGGGGACCCCTCTGTATGGACAGCCCCTTCCAGAGCCAGGCCCTGGCCCAGGGAAACCATTTCCCACGGGAGGTCCTCAGCAGGCACCGGGAATGTTGTCGGAGCCTCGGAGCCTGGCTCTGATGCAGAGCCAGCGTGGAAAGGCAGCAGAGAACCACAGCAAACATCCCCACTCTCTGCTGGATGAGTCCAGCCCTCAGCTCCACTCCCTGATCCCAAATCTGTGGCTTCATCCTCAGAAACCAGTTCTGGGACATCCCAGCTGGTGACCTCAGTCCTTCCAGGCAGAAGGTGATGGATCCTGAATGGATCCACACCCTCAGCGCCAGCCTGGCCGTGCCGCGGGGGGGACCCCAGCTCCTCCATCGCTCTGTCCGGAGCTGGGGGCTGGCAGGGGGACACTCGGCCAGGACAGGTCCCCTCGGGAAGCAAGTCTTGGTTATCTTCAGCCCACCCCTCCGGAGCGCTGGGGTAACCGCGTCCCCCCAGCCCAGCTGGATGCGCCCCTGCCCCAGGACACGGCGTCCCCTCAGCCACCAACTCCGGGTCCATGAGTGGGTCAGGATCAACCTCCCCCACCAGCGCCGGGGAGCACTCCAGGAGGGACCCCAGCCCTGCCATGGCCACGGGGCTGGGGGAGGCCCCTCCGTCCGAATCCGTCGGGGTGACAGCCAAGGTGTCCCTTTCTGAGAAGGGCTCTGTCAAGGGCTCCAGCGCGCTCAGCACCTGCGAGCTGCAGGTGACATCAAAGTCCTCCAGGTCCGACACAACGGCAGAGTCCGAGGCGCTGATGTCCAAGGGGGCCCTGTGCTGACCCCCTTCAACCACCAACCCGGCCAGTTTGGCCGAATCTGGGTCCAGCCCCTCTGAGTCCATCGGGGACATCTGAACCTCCAGGCAGCCGGGGACGGCCCCATCGCCCCCGTCCTCGTTCAGGCACTGCTCTTCCAGCTCCAGGAACATCTGCACCGAGTCCGTGTCGGACAGCTCGGGGCCCGTGGGGCTGGTTGAGCGCTCCAAAACCGGAGCAAAGTCCTCAGCCCCACATTGCACCGCCGCGTCCTCCGTGCAGCACGTGCTGCCAGCACCCCCCGGGGACGGGCAGGACCGGGAGGTGCCCGGGCTGGGGGCAGAGCCATCCTCCGGAGCAGCGGATTGTTCCCTTTCTTCAGAAATATCTGCCAAGCAACAGCTCCTCTTCTCCTCTGCCACCAGAACAGCCTTTCCTCTCTCTGACAGCGTCGCCTCCTCCCACTCCTCCATCATCACCCAGCGCTCGTCCTCCTCAAATCTCAGCTCAGACTCCGTTTTCTCCCTGAGATTGGAGGTGATGAGAATATCCAGCCCCGTATCCAGCAGCTCCTCACTAAGGCACGGAGAGAGGTTGACGTTCTCCACTGTAGAGTCCGACTCGGAGGCCTCCAGGGTCTCCTGGTGCCCATCGTTGAAGTTCCCCCTGATGAAATTCTTCCTGGCTCGTGGCCAGGTGGCACTGGGGAGCCGGCGGGCCCTGGCCAGGTCCCTGACGCGGCTGTCACCGGCGTTCAGCAGGGCCTGGCGCTCGTCCCGGGGACCGCCGTACCCATCCCCGCCGAACTGCTTGGCCGCCAGAGCCTCTGCCGTGCCAGACGACTTGGAGACGTGCTCCAAGGTGAGAGACTCGGACATGGGCTCGCCGTGGTCGGGCTGGCCCGGCTGCTCGGCGAGCATGGCGCTGGAATCCCGCTTATCCCGCAGGGAAGGGTTGGAGGCGCCCGCCTCCGACACCTCGCTCAGCGAAGCCCCCATCCTTTCGGCAAACTCGGTGAAGTTGGGCGGCATGAAGGACTTCCACGAGCGCCGGTTGACGTTCTCCTTCTTCTCGGGGTTCGGCCGCCTCTTTGGCGGAGCCGGCGCCGGCTTGGAGACGTCGCTGCTGAGCTTCAGCTGGTCGAAGATGACTCGCTCGTCCAGCTTCTTGGGTTCCGGCGGCCTGGACTCGAAGACGTTGGCAGCTCCCAGAGTCCCGTTGCTGGATATGGTGCTGCCATCCCCCTTGCCGAGGGTGCTCTTGGAGAGCTGGTTGAGCTTCGATCCCTGATCGATCTGCTCATTAATCCTCATCGTGTCATATATCGATCTCTGGGGCACGTAGCAATCCTCTATATAACCATCCTCATCCTCGCCCTTCCCCAGGCAAGTGCGGTTCTGCCGTAAACAGTCTGGCCGGCTCAGTGGTTTGCCCATGCTCTTGTCCTTATGGATGACGGAACCACCCCAGCAACCTTTGGCCCGCCACGGCAGGAAGCATCACACGGCCAGCAGGTCCCAAACCCGCCGGGGCAGCCTCTGATCCCAAAGTGACACTACGGGGACGGGAGGGGGGACCGGCAGCACCACACCGGCTCAGCAGCCCAACTGGCGGCGCCGAGCAGTGAAACAACCCATCTCATCGCCCCCGGCCCCCCTAAAAAACCCCATCCCTCAGCGGATCATCCAAAATCCAACAGCTTCGGTAAAATATTCCAAGCGGTTCCGCGACAGGAACGGCGGAAGAGTTTGAAGCTCTTAAATTATCCCGTCCGTCCTTCTTTACTAACAAAGGCACTGCTTGTCCCGGCCGCTCCCGGCTGGCAGGGGTGAGCGGCTCCGCGCGTTTTCTGCCCAGCTCCGAGCGCCGTGGAAGTCCAGCTGGTCCGAATTAGCCTCTCCCCCCGACTCTCGTGTTTTCATTTGAACCGAGCTTGTCAGCGGATATTCGTACAACTTTAAACACAGGAAGTTCTTCATTCAGGGCAAACTCGGAGGTTTCCTGTCTCAAAAACATGATGGCATTGTTGCTGCCGTCACCTCGCCCGGTGCCACCGGGGGCAGCGGAACCCCCAAAATCCAGCCGGTGGGTGCGCGGCGGTGGCGGCACGGCCGCGGAGTCCGGCGGTGGAGGAAGGCTGCTGGGTCTT
>VZRQ01000591.1:533971-601905 GCA_013397975.1 Machaerirhynchus nigripectus
CATCGGGTGTCCCTGCTCCTCACACCCGCCCTCGCACAAAGAACCGAGTTCCTAAACCACCGGAGAAACCCACCCGAAACACCCCCGAAGTACCAATTTTGCCTTCCCCACCGCTCTGCCAAACAGCCGCCCGCAACTTGCCACCGTTCCCCTCAACCACTGCGGGCTCTTTTCCTAAAAATCATGATTTTTATAGCCCCAGCTCTAGGGCAGCATCCTGCTCCTCCCATCCCGAGTCCTGTCACCCTCTTTTCCTCCCCCAAAACCCTTGGGTTTAAGAGATGGGGAACGTTTGGAAGCGGGGAGGGAGGCAGCCCGGGCGCGTGAATCACCGCTGCGAAGTGATGCTGAGGGAAGTCACAGACTTGGGAGAGAAAACAGGAGGGTTGGGAACAGCCTCCACGCATCTCCAGGCAACAACCCGCCCCACCAGCCACCCGGCCTGCTACTTTGGGATGAATTATGGCATCGGGATAAAAATACAAGGTGTTTAATACAGAAAAAAACGTGCAGCATTGCACTCCAAAAGCACCAGCACCGCGAGAAAAGGGACCTCGGTCTGCGCTTCGCTGTGCCACAGCTTCACCAAAAGCCTTCCCACCTGGCCATGGCGAGCCACAGGCAAGGAAGATGAAACCCTGGGTACTTTTTGATGCGCTGCCACCCTGAAAACACCGGGGCTGTGCCAAGGTCATGGTGTGGCTGTGGTGGGAGCCCAGCTTCCACGTCCCCAAGCCCTCCGACCCTTCATCCCGCATGTCCCGGCGCCAACTGCATGTGCAGCAGCTCCAGCACCACATTCCCAGAGCTTTGTTTTGCTTTCGGAGAGATGGGAAGGGATGTTTTGTGGAAGGGGAGGGTTCAGGGGGAATTGCCCATTAAATGGCCCAAAGCGCTCCTCAGAGTGGAGATGCTCGCATGGAGGGAAACCTTTGGAACCCCTTCTTTTCCACCATTAAACATAACCAAGGAAAGGAACGGGAGGCGAGGAGGGAGTGGGGATTCCAAACAGCCCCCTCTGCCCATCCGGGGCACGTCCCCTCCACGTCCCCCCGAGCCCTCCCGGACAGACAGCCGGACATTCATCCCTGCAGCCTCCTCCAGCCCCAGCTGCCGACGCTGCCAGAGCGTCCCAACGCCTGGATTTTTCCCCCTTGGCGGGGGACACCGCAGCTCCCGGTCCCTGCTTTTAATCCAGAGCAGCTGAAACAACAAGAGGACAACGGTGCCGTGCCAGCGCTCCGGCCACGCCGCCCCGGCTCCCCCGCTACCACCTTGGCCGGGAGCTGGCGGAGCTGCACCGTTACCGCTCCGGGGCCCCTCCGCCAGGAATCCCAGGCATCCGGGCTGGGGCGAGGAGGCTTTTTTGTTCCACTGCGAAGAAGGAACGATCTCTCTCTCTCTCTCTCTCCCTCTCTCGACACGTGGAGCTGCCCCGTTTTTCACAGCCAGAAATTCTTTTCCCATTTCCTCACCGGGTCACGTGCCAGGAGCGAGCTGAGTCTTCCTCCCGCCACATTCCCCCCTTCCAACAATCTCTAAAACCATTAGGGAAATATTGGGGAGGGACGGGAGCCAACTGGAAACCTGCTGTGCCCGTCCCGAAGGTCCCAGCCAGAGCTCTTGCAGGTTCCCCAAATCACGGCTTTAGGCCTCCGAGTGCCACCCCAGCGACGGGGACAGGAGCCAAACAGTGCCGGGAATTGCAAGGTCAGGGCTTCGCTTGGGCTTTGTGGCGGTGCAAGGGATGGATGAGGAAGGACACGAAGGTCCTGTGAATTTTTGTCCTTTCAGCTGTTCCCAAGTGACCACCGAGACCCCTCATCTGGCTCTCCCTCAGTCCCCAAACCTCCCACAAACAGCTCCTGTCACCCAACCCCGACCTGGAGCCACCTCAGGCTGCGTCCTGCAGATAAAACACCCTCAGCTGAAACCCACCCAGAGGTTTTCCTCTTCTCCGAGTAGGAGCATCCCCTGAACCTCCTGGTTTCAAGGTTTGCCTCCTGAACCTGTGGGTTTCAAGCTTTCCTCGTGCGGCCACCGGCCCCGGCGCGTGGGGCCGCGCGCTGTCCCCGTCACGGGGTGATGTCACCCTGTTGGTGGCTGTGCTACGTCCTGCCACCACTGCTGCCACTGTTTACATGGCACAGCACTGTTTGGACACCAAGGTATTTTTAGCTTCCTTTTAATGCATCTCAGCAGCTGGAAGCGAGGGACCTGGGTTATGCGACGAGCAAGAGAGCTCAGAGGCAGCTCGAGATCTCTGAGCTCTGTGGCATTTATGAGATGGGGGTGCAACCAAGGGGCTTCTTCGCCCTCAAAGCTGCTTTAGACTTCACCTCGGTGCCCTCCTGCCCTGGGAGTGCAGGGTGGATGTCGGAGAGCTCCTGGCTTGGCACTGGGGGCTTTGTCCCTGCAGGTCCTGCTGACCACGTCATAAAATCACAGAATAGTTTGTGTTGGAAGGACAGTAAAACTCATCTTGTCCCACTCCCTGTTCTGGGCAGGGACACTTCCCACTAGACCAGGCTGCTCCAACCTGGCTTTGAGGGATGGGGCAGCCACAGCTTCTCTGGGCAACCTGTCCCCCAGGTCTGACTTTGTGTGGGTCACTGTGTCCCCCGTATCTGACTCCACGAGTGCCACCCCTGGGCTGGGACACTGTGCCGTGTCCAAGCCAGGCAGAGTGGATAACCCCACGTGCCTCCAGCCCAAAAGAAGGGCTCAGGGCGCATTTCACCCTCCCTCAGACGCTGCAAGAAAAGCACAAAGCCAAATCGAGCACACACAAAATCTCCCTTAGAAACGGCGCTTTAGGCTGCGCTGGGATTTTTAGCAGAGGATTCATGTTTTTTAAAGCCTTTGCTGCGTTTCTCAGAAGGTCAGAGGGGCTTCTTTCTTTCCCTCTTGCTCTCCTCCTCACTCATCCCTCTTCCCAAACCTCTGTGATTGCCATTCCAGTGCCTGCTCCAGGCAGGAGCACCGGGGCTATTCCCACCCCGCTGTGCCGCGCTGGGTGCTCCCTCATCCCTTTGGCTCACAGCTGACTTCAAACCAGCCTCACACCAGGGCTCTGCCACCACTCAATCCCTCTCCAAAGGCTGCAGCTGCTCGGGATGCAGGGAGCCAGCACACATCTTTGAATCAGCCATTTGGAACCTGGAGCCCGTCAATTCGGGACTCTCCTCCGCAGGGCTGTGGGAGGAAACCTCGGCAGGCTCCATGGGGGCCTGCACCTTTCCCCGGGGGAAGTTTTAGGAAGAGGTTAAATCCCAAACTCCCAGAGAAACCCCCCTGCACTTTGGAGGCGCAGCTGCGGCGAGCGCTGTAAATCAATAAAAAACAAAACAAAACAAAAAAATTTGAATTTGTTTTGTTCTTCCAAGGGTGCAGGAGCTGCACCGCAGCGCTTTCCCTGCGAGGCAGCTAATAGAGATGTTGGTATAAATAATTCTCCTGAACGAAGCCTGGAGCCCACGTGCCACGGCAGCGCTCGGGCGCGGCCAAAAAAAAGCCATTTAAGGTCTCGAACCCCATCCTCGTGCACAGAGCGCCCCAAAACCCCCTGGCAGCAACCTGAGATGGGATCGAGAGCCAAGGGCAGAGCCACGTACCGGGGCCCTCGTGGCCAGGAGGTGAAAAGCTGCTGAAAATGCCCATTTCTGTCCTCAGCTGCTCCGTTTCCCTGCGAATTGAAGCACCCTGGGCTCTCTGGGCATCCCACTACCCATGAATTGCAGAAGCTGCTCCCCAGAGCACAGGGGGACAGGAGGGATGGGGGGATTAATGAACTGGTCCGAGGCTTTTCAGGAAGTGAGGTGTGTTACCACCCCGAGAAGCCTCTGGATGGGAGACATTTCAACCACTCCTTCGGCAGGAGAACTGGCAGTGGCTCCTGAAAGGCTGCAGTGACTAATCCCAGCCCGAGTCCTTCCCTGCTTGCTCCAGACCCAGTGGCCACAGTCCCTCCCTTCCCAATCCTCGCTTGGATGCTGCGGGTGATGGGAATGTCCCCACGGATCCCCGGCTCCACGGCTGCATCCTGCCGGGACCAGGCTCCTCTCCCTCCTCTGCTCAGCTCTTGCAGACACAAAAAGCTTCCCCATCTCCTCCTCCCTCCGATCCTCAGCTCTCCCGGTCTTATGCAAAGCCGGTATTTTTAGTATCTCCTGGAAACACTGTGAAGTGTCATCACCACCAGCTAACGAGCGCTCCGGAGAGGGGACATTCCTCCGGCCACCTCCCTCGCCTCAGACCTGGCAGGGTCACCAACGCATCTGCAAGTGGGCAGCTTTTGGAGCACTGACCCACGGCAGCTCCTGAAAGGCACCATTTGATCACAGCCTGATTGTTTCACGGTCAAGAAAAGAGAAGAAAAAGGAGGGGGGGGGGAAAAAAAAGCCTGGCTATGGTTTTGGTCGATCTCAGCAACTCTGGGCTTAATTCGCTCTTGTTCTCGCCGTCGGGGAAGCGCCTGTGCCTCTGCTGACACACCAAGGTCAGAGCCCACCCGTGGCTCGCTGACGGACCAGCACACGGGCAGCGCTCCCTCAGGAGCTCCAGGGGTACCTCTGCTCTTCCCTCGGTGCTAAAATCTGCTCCCGAGGAGCCAGGAGGCTGGAAATGCACCCAGCCCCACCACGGCTCCGCAGCTTGGGCCGCTGTCCCCCGCCAGGCTCGGTGACAGCCCTGTCACCCAGCACAGCCCGTGCTTATCACCCCCCGTTTATCACCCCCTTCCCCAGCGAGGGGAGATGGTGCCTTTAAGGCAGCTTAACAGCTGTCAGAGAGGAGGCATTTCTGCGTGCGCTGCTGATGCTGAAAATACAAGCCAGAGATACTTTAAGTAGGTCTGGAAAGCGTTCAGCGAGAAGGCACCGTCACGCAGCCTGTCCCCACTCCCAGCCCGGTCCCACCCAGCTGCTCCCAACTCCACGACTGTCGGGAGCCGCACGCATTCCTCCGGGGGCACAGAAGGGTTAAAAATACCCTGGGCCAGGCTGGGGCACAGCAAGTGGCAGAGTGTCCCTCGCCTGCCACATCCCCTTCTCAGAAACCCACCTCCCCTCGCCCACCTGCCGGCCAGGCACCCCCAGCTGTGGGGTTTTTGATGTTCCATGGGGTGTGGAGTGCCCAGAAAAGCCACCCCGGGGGCGTGGGCTGGGTGCTCGGGCACCGCCTGTGTGACCACTTGTCCTGGCTATGGATCACTCATCCCGCTGCCTCCAGAAGTCAAGGCTCGAGTGTCAGTGCTTCGGTGTCGATGCCTTGTGCCATCGGCACGTGGAGTCACTCCTGCTCTCCCAGCAATCCCAGAAGGGGATGCTGCTCTTCCTCCCTGCCCTCCTTAGGAGGGTTGGAATGAGATGACCTTTAAGGTCTCTCCCAACCCAAACTATTCTCTGATCTTCAAGAGCAGCTCTGCCGTGGCAGGAGCAGAGCTGCCAGTCCCAGAGAGAGAACCACAAAATCCCTNCTCTGACACCAGTGGCTCACGCAGGGGACACGATGAGGTCCCATCAGAGGCAGCCCCCTCCTCCAAACCCAGCACCCTCGGGCAGTGACACCCAGGACAAACCCAGGGCCACGAGGCAGCGCTGAGGGGCACCAGTGGCACTCCTGACTCAGCTCCCTGGTGGAGAGGTTGGGGGAATTAGGAGCCATAAATAAAGTGCTGAGAGAAGCCGACATCCTCCAGGCAGGGAGGGGGGCAGGAGGAGGGCACGGGAGGCTGCGTGGGCCCCCCCAGCCCTGGCTAAGTGCTGCCTTCTCCCAGGGAGCAGGGTCAGGCAGCAGCACTGGAATGGCCGGATGAGTAATTCTGGTCTGGGCCTCACTCACTGCATCACCACTCCCGGGATTTCTTTCCTGATTTTTTTTTTAAGCAGACAAAGGAGGGTGCTGGAGGCACAAGGGCTGCACAGGCCCCGGCCGACCTGACCCGCTCTAAAATAAAGCTGAGCCTTCGCTTATTGCTGTCCAGGGATTCTCCCTCCCCCTCTCCACCATCCAGCATTAAACCTTTGCCGGCGTGACGCATCAGTGCCAGAGTTCACCGCGCTGAGCAACTCCAGCTTCCAAAAAACCCCCCCAAAAAATGCCACAGAGGAGAGGCAGGAGCCCGAAATCCCACCCCTTGCCTTGGCAAAGCCGTCACCCACCCAAGGCTGGATGCGGGAGACCCCCTCCTGCTCCTCCCTCCTCTCCGGGGTGGGGTTTCATTAACTCGGGGAGAGATGCTGGATAAACAGGGCGGCCGTGCCAGCTGCAGCAGGCCCCGGCTCGCCACATTCCTGCGCCGTGCCCCAGCGCCGCCGAGCTCAGCTGCGGGGACAGCGGGAGCCACCAGCAGCCCACGGCGTCCGGCCAAGCACGGACACGTCACCAGGAGTCCCCTCGCCAGNCTGCAAGGGAAGGGCACCCAGGGACCGCTGAGGAGCACGACCTGCAAGCCTAAATGGGATAAAACTTCTGGGGAGAAACCCAAACTTTGATCCTCCTGCAAAATACCCGAGGTGAAAGTGCAGGATGCTGGGCAGTCAGATCCCCATCCCATCCCATCCCATCCCATCCCATCCCATCCCATCCCATCCCATCCCATCCCATCCNGCAGGAGGAGGGCACGGGAGGCTGCGTGGGCCCCCCCAGCCCTGGCTAAGTGCTGCCTTCTCCCAGGGAGCAGGGTCAGGCAGCAGCACTGGAATGGCCGGATGAGTAATTCTGGTCTGGGCCTCACTCACTGCATCACCACTCCCGGGGTTTCTTTCCTGATTTTTTTTTTAAGCAGACAAAGGAGGGTGCTGGAGGCACAAGGGCTGCACAGGCCCCGGCCGACCTGACCCGCTCTAAAATAAAGCTGAGCCTTCGCTTATTGCTGTCCAGGGATTCTCCCTCCCCCTCTCCACCATCCAGCATTAAACCTTTGCCAGCGTGACGCATCAGTGCCAGAGTTCACCGCGCTGAGCAACTCCAGCTTCCAAAAAACCCCCCCAAAAAATGCCACGGAGGAGAGGCAGGAGCCCGAAATCCCACCCCTTGCCTTGGCAAAGCCGTCACCCACCCAAGGCTGGATGCGGGAGACCCCCTCCTGCTCCTCCCTCCTCTCCGGGGTGGGGTTTCACTAACTGGGGGAGAGATGCTGGATAAACAGGGCGGCCGTGCCAGCTGCAGCAGGCCCCGGCTCGCCACATTCCTGCGCCGTGCCCCAGTGCCGCCGAGCTCAGCTGCGGGGACAGCGGGAGCCACCAGCAGCCCACGGCGTCCGGCCAAGCACGGACACGTCACCAGGAGTCCCCTCGCCAGCCAGGGTGCACCTGCACCCACCCGGTGTGACGGCCACCATGCAGTTACATCGAGTCTGAGGCTTTTTTCCTTCGGGTTTCTTTCTGGGCAAAGCGCTCCGGGTCCTTGCAGAAATCCCTGCTGGCTGCTGAGCACGGCTCGGAGGTAACGGGGGGCTGATCCCGCTCTCGTCTTCCTCACGGGGACAAAGTGGCCCCAGCAAAGCAAAGCAAAGCACCCTGGTGTGATACAGCTGAGATTCTTCACTGCAGTAAATGTCCAGGGAAGCCGTGGCTGCCCCATCCCTGGAAGTGTCCAAGGACAGGTTGGACGGGGCTTGGAGCAACCTGGGATAGCGGAAGGTGTCCCTGCCCCTTCTCACCCGAACCGTTCCATGAATCCATGACTGGGGAGGCACCAGGATCCTTCACTCCTGAGCACCGCAAGGCAGAGAGCCCAAAAATCCCTGCCAGCACCTCCCACCCCCCGCTCTGCCTCGTAGGTGAAACGTGGCAGCGTTAAAGAGTTTTGCAAAGCCAAGGCCGTGAATCAAAGAGGGTCCCAGCTCAGAACTGCCAGCGCCAAGCACGAGCCACGCTTTGAAGCACAAGTTCAGAATCCACCGTGTAGAAGATAAAAGCCAGGCTTAAGCTCGCTTAGCCAGGAGGCCAAGCTACCCCAGCAGAGTTATCTCCCCCAAAACACCCAGGAATTTGGCTCCATCAGCTCCGTGGCCCAGGCTGACGGGTGCTCTTTGGCCAGAAAGGACAAGCCCATGCCTGGGGCTCTCTGGCACCTCTGCTCCCAACCAGCAAGCTCTGCTTCTTCGGCGTGTAAAGGAGGACGAGCCACCTGCACTGAGCAGCACAAGCTTTATGCCGTGAGTTTCGCGATTTTTGGGGTGACGGGTTCTCACTCGGGGTTTTCCAGCTGATCAGGGGTTGCTGATGCTGGAGACAAAGCAGTGGAGAAACCCCCTGTGGCTTCATGTGAGTGACCCCCCCCACCCCGTCTCATCTGTACCTGGGGAATCATTTCCCTGGGGAATTCTGCTGTTTGCCAAACCGAATCCACGGAGCTGTTATGTTTAGCAACATCTCAGCTGTGGCTCGTTTGATTCCAGTCATTAAAATTTAATATTAGTGTAAGCTTTGAGAAACTTGAGCTGACAGCAGAGACAGCGGAGGGGGAAGAAGTGCCCCAGCCTGGAAACTCCCACGAGCAGCTCTTGCCGGTGCCTGGCACTTGTCCCTTGTGCTGAGGAGCCCAACCTGGCTGTGTGAAGCTCAGCACAAAGATTCTCCCCACTTTTAGCTCCCTTTTCATACAAAAAGAGGGCTCCTCAGGGAGGCAGCAATGGAAGGAGAGCCACTTGGGTTAAATGCCTGCTGGAGATCAGGAGTTAAAGATGAGGTTCCTTTGCTCTGACAGCTCAACATGAGCTAAACCCGTGTTATTTCTTCCGTGGCACAGCTGGATCCAAAGCGATCCATCGGGATGTCCATATAAGCACAGGCTCCAAACCACAGAAATGCCTTTCAGCTGCACTTGATCTCACCAGAAAGCTCAGGGCTGAATTCGATCACCCGCTAAAAGTCCCCTCCAGATGTGTTTCTTACAACCCTGACTGGATTTCCTGCACTCCCTGAACTCCAGGTCCACCCTGGATTGTTGTCCCGGCTCCTGTTGGCCATGGGAGCTGGTGACGACCAGTCCCCAAAATCACATCCACTCGCTGAACCAAAACCCCTCCTGCAAGCAGAGCTTCCCCCTGAGCACGATCCGACAGCTGCTTCCCAGCCTCCCGCCTCGGAGGAACCCGGCCAGGAGGAAAACTTAGAGCGGGAGAGGGCTCATCCATCCCAAAGCCAGGATTAGTCCCTCAGTGACCTGGGAAAGGGGCTGGGGGGGGAGAGAGGAAATGCACGGATGGCAGTTTTCCAAAAGTTAAGGAGGCTGTGGCCTTTTGGGGCAAGCTTGAGGGAAAAGAAAAATACATGGGAAGCTTCAAATATAAGCTGCTTCCGAAGTCAACTGTTCCCAGCCTCCACCGGAGCCTTCAATGGATCTTCTTTATTAAAATCTGGACACAATGAGTCCAGAAGTGCCCACCTTTGTCAGGGCTCCATTGGCAACTTGCCTGGAGCCCCGGGGCCATGCCTAATTTGCATCTCATTTACACAGATGTTCATTAAAATTAATGCCTTAAGACATAATATCTGCCCGCATTTGAGCCTTCTGGACAGGCAGAGCGCGACCGCTCCCGGAGAGGCCCCGTCACCCCATCCGTCACCCCATCCGTCACCCCATCCGTCACCCCATCCTCCCCCGGAGCACTGCCAGGATGAGGAGCTCCTCTGCTCCACCAGGACACTCCGGGCACGCCCCTGGTTTGCCGTCCAAGGAGGGCAGGAGTTGTGATATTGTCTCAGAGAGAGAATTGATTGGGAAACAAAAGCCTGGCGCAACCAAGAGAAGCCCCCCGAGCTCCGCACAGAGCGTGGCCAGGCTTTCCCACAGCTCTCCCTCCAGGCCCTGCTGATGCCCTTCCACGTGCAGATCAGGACCTGGGATTGTGGTTCCCCTCGGACAGGACCAGGAGGTGAAGCTTTGCCAAGATCAGCTCTGCAACGTTTAGGATTTGTGCAAAAATCCCCGCTCAAGGGATGAACCATGCACAGCAGGAATGGGGCAAAGGAGGAAAGGAGGAATGGAGGAACGGAGGAAAGGGGGAAAGGGGGAAAGGAGGAAAGGAGGAATGAAGGAAAGGAGGAATGAAGGAAAGGGGGAAAGGAGGAATGGAGGAAAGGAGGAATGAAGGAATGAAGGAATGGAGGAAAGGAGGAAAGGAGGAATGAAGGAATGGAGGAATGCTGCTGTAACCACGATTGCTCCATCCACCCCTCCTGCTTCTCCCCCATGTCATTCCCAGCCAAAACCTTCCCACCACTGCTGCAGCTTTCACCTTCCCACCCGCAGAAGCCACAGCTGCACCACGTGGCCTCGACGGCCAACGAGTGACTCCTGGTAAGGACACCTCAGACCCCCAAACCCCCTCGGCTTGGGTCGCCCATGCCTTGAAGGGTCATCATCCAGGTCACTGAGCTGCGGACCATGTGCAAACCCCACGGTGGGTTAAGCTGCTCCTGCCCAGTGTCTGGGTTTTGTCATCGCTCCTAATGAGAGCTGCTCAGCTGGGAATAATCCCTTGCTCTGCAGGAAAGGTTCACTGATTTTAAGGACTAAAAACTCCTTTTTGGATATATTTGTTCCAAGTGGCTCTGTGGTGTTTAATGATGAGTTTAAATCCTTCCCATCTCTGCTCAAAGCAAACTGCCCAACGCAAGCAACACCATCAGGTGAGGCTGAGTTGGTCCCATAAATACAATTCCAGCTCTTTTTTTGGATAGGCAACCCCCGAACCAGAAGCACCTCGTCCTGGTGAAGGTTTCACAGAGCCGCTCAAGAGGTGGAACGGGATCAATTAGCCATGAGATGAAAAGCAAATGGCTGTAAAACTGCCTCTCCCTCCCGCCCCCCCATTAACACCAGGAAACGAGCAGCCAGATGTAAATCAGCCCAATCATCAGCTCCTGAGCACATCAGGGATAGGAGTTTCACAGCAAGAGAATTTCTGAGCCGTGTTAATACAATTAATGTGGTGTAACAGCACGGCACAACACCACAACACTGGATGGAAATACATCGAGCACACTCCAGCTCTTCCCCCTCCCAAGTCTCCACGGTGTCCATCAGCTCCTTGCTGGAAATGTGAACAGCCTGCATAAAACTCCACCTGGGTTTTATTCCCTGGGCACACTCCTCGTCTCACAGTTTACCTGTGGCTCTTTCGGTACCCAAGGATCCCCAAATGGACGCAACACGTGACCCAGGTGGAGCGAACAACAAGCAGGAACAGGGTGGGGGCCAGGCAGAGCCAGACCTACAGGATGACCTGATCTGGGCTAGACTCTCAAATTCACAGCTCAGGTGGACTTAAATCCCTCCTTTCCTCTCCCAAAATCTGAATGCCACCCACCTCTACCAGCCTGTGAGGTGCCGGCATGCCAACATCACACATCACCAGGAGAACAGGGATTTTCCTGCCCGATCCCGGAATCTTTCCGCACCTTTTCACCTCTCACAGACTATCAAGTCCACCAGCAGGATTTCACACCCTCCAGAGCAAGGACATTTCACAGCAAAACCCACTTGCATCACAGCAACAAACAACGAAGACGCCGTGGCTTGAAGCCCACAAAAAACCCGCACCGCCTTCCAGCGCCGAGCACCACTTCAAAAAACACCCCCAAAAACCACCACGGAATCAAACTGACCTTGAAGTCTGCCAGCTGCTGGTTGATGGTTTCCACCTCTGTCCCCACCACCCACTGCAAGGCCTCGTTCTCCTCGGCCGCCGTGGTCATGTGGCTCAGCTCCTTCAGGCGGCCGTAGAAGTCCTCGACGCGGGACAGCGTCGTCTCCACCTGCTCCTGCCGGTTCTTGCCCCTCTCCGTCAGCTTGCTGCACTGCTTGCTCAGCGTCTCCAGCTCCCGCTTCAGCCCCAGCAAGTCGGGGCTGCCCTCGTCCTCCAGCATCTTCTTGCACTCGCTCTCGGAGGACTCGATGTCGGATTTCAGCCGGTGGAGCTTGCCCAGGAAGGCGCGGACGTCCTCGGCCTGGGACTGGAGGCTGTCGGAGTCTCTCCCGATGGGGCCCATGCTGTCCAGCTCGTCGTCCAGGTCCGCCAGCTGGGAGAACATCTCCCTGACCCTGCTGTTGAACTGGCCGATCCCTTCCAGCTTGTTTTCCATGACAGCACAGCAATCGTGGACTTTCTGCTTCACAGCCTTGAAGTCCTGCTGAGCCACCTCAGCTTGGCTTAAGAGCTGGGAGCAGTCGGATCCGTCTGGAGCATCTTCTACCAGGCCCTGAGTGAGGTTTTTCAGATAATCCACTTGTGGCTCCAGGGCCTGCAGCACCTCCTGCTGTGCCCTGAGCTTCTCCAAATTCTTGTTGCTGCAGGCTTGCGGCCCCAGGGCATCGTAGATCTCCAGCTGGTGCTTTGCCCCTTCCAGCTTCTTCTCGATGTTCTTGAAGCTCTCCTGGAACTCCTTGAGCCTCTGGGACATTTCTTCAATGGAGCCAGTCTTGGTTTGCAGCTCTTCCGTGATGGCATCCATCTTCTGGTTGATGCCGGCCTTCTCATCCCGGATTTCGTCCTCGTCCGTTTGGGAAGCGTCAATCAGGATGTCGGCAGCGCTGTTGAGCATCTCCAGCAGGGACCGGCGCTTCTCCACGTCACTCAGCATGGCCTTGGACCTCAGAAGAGTGGCCTCCAGCTGCACCGGATCCAGGGTTACCTCCAGCTCCGCCATCCTCGCCTTGCAGTCCTCCACCCAGGGCAGGAGATCCTCCGCGTGCCGCTGGTACTTCTGGGCCTTCTGCAAGCAGTCCTTGAGCTTGGAGTGCCTGTCAGCGGCCTGTTTGCTGAGCTCCTCCCAGTGTGTCTTCAGGCTGACCAGCTGGTTCTGCAGAGTGGTCTTCTCCTCCCCAGGCTGGACCGAAAGGAGCAAAGATTCTCCCTCGGCCACAATCATCTCGTAGGAGCCGCTGTGTTGGTTGAGGCTCTTCTGAAACTCTTCTTGCTCCTGGATCTGGCTCTGCAGCCTCTCCAGTTTAGCGGAAATCGGCTGGCTCTGGGCTTGCTGGCACCTTTTGTCATCCAGCCAGGTCCTGAGTTCATCAAACATGTGCTGGAACTGCTGGGAACTCGCGAGCGCAGTCTGCAGTCGGTTCATCCGGTCGGCTGCGGCGGGAATGAGATTAGGAGGCGACAATTAAGCTCAAATCAAATAAGCGGAGCACAATTATTTAAAATCATCTCAGATGCACCAACTGTGTTTTGATTAACAGGAAGGAGCTTTCCATTGCATCACCAGCCCTTTTTTGCTCACTGATTCATAAATTTCTCAAGTAGTAAGAGGCAGGGAGAATGCAGAAGTCTCAGCTCTCCAGGCTGTAACCTCCCAGAAACCAGAAGATGCATCCCAAGATCAGAGGGTGGCCACTGGGGCTTCTCCACGCCCCAATCTGAATTTAGGAACCTGTTTTGGTTTTTTTTCCAAGCATGTGCCACCCTGTTTGGTGAAGAGCCACATCAGTGGGGCCAAACACCTCTGCTCCCTCTCCAGGCTCAGGTATTCCTGGAGTGTGAACTCTCCCATGCTTGGTCGCACACAAAACACCCATGAAGAACCCTAGAAAGGGATAAGTGGTGCTTCCCCTATTATTTTTACAAACCCAGTGATGGGAGAGCCCTTTGGCAAAGAGCAGGGGTGGAGCTCGACATCCCAACATCTCTTAAGCAACTTCTCTATCTCACCTGCCAGATCTTCCAGCCCTTTGAGGGGAAGTGCCACCGTCTCCAGGCGTTTCCTCAGCTCATCTTTGAGGTACTGCTCCCCAATCAGGACAGAGAGGTCATCGCAGAGGGTCTGAGCCTCTGAGATCTCCTCCTCCAGCTGCTCCAGGTCCGAGCGGATCTCACTGGTCTCCTCCAGCTGCTGTTTGACGGCATCAGGCTGGGTGCTGATGGCAGACTGGCTGCTCAGGCGCTGCCCAACGGCCTTCACCTTCTCTGACAGGCCCTGGAGGAGCTCCTGGTACTGGGTGCTCTTTACTATGGCTTGGTCGATCTGGCTGGAGCGGGAGTTGAGGCGCTCCGTGAGCTCGGACCATTTCTGGTTGACCCCTTGGAGCTCCTCCCGCACCTGGCTGGTGGATGGAGAAACATCTCCAGGGCCAGTCAGGATGCCCTGAGCTGCCTGGTTGAGCTGCTCGTGCTGTTGCCGGCGGGCTTCGAATTCCTTCAGCATAAACTGGGAACAGAAACAACACCGAAATGTTTGCATAAAACTGACAGCTCCGAGTACACACAGTCAAAACAAGCCAGACCTCCAGGGGCTTTATCCAGCCCACGGACTCAGCAGGAACAGGCCCTGGGGTGGGACAGCAGTTGGGCTGGGTAGCCCAGGAGTCGCTGTGACCTTGGAAGTTAAAAAGCTGGGAGGGCTCTGCGACTCCAGGACTTTGCTCTCTCTCTCTCTGATTTGTCTCCTGATGTAGCATAAACCTCTTAGGATGAGATGGAAATCTAATTATCTCCACCGGGGCTTTTTCGCTCCGCGGTGTGGCTGGTTACAGCCATGTTAGGATTTGGAAGCAGGAGGAATGGAAGGGCCAGGCTGCCAGGCAGAGGGGCAGCATGACAGAGTCCTGCAGAGCATCAGCACGGGCCTTGTTTAAAGCAATTTCACTCTCCAAGAGGGGCCAAGTGATTCACTGGTGAGTCAATCCAGCATGGGGAGGGAGCTGAGCACTGCACCCTTTCCAGGTTACTCACAGCGGTCTGGGCTCAGCGGGGTTTGGAGGGCTCAGAAGAGGAGCCACGAGGTCTCTGAGCACTCACTGCACGCCCCAGCGCTCACAGGGCAAGCACAACCTTCCACATCACTCTGGACGGGCCGCTCTCCTCCACCCTGAGCCCACCGCGGTGATGCAAACCCCTCTCACCTGGACCTGCTGCTTCTGAGCGTTCAGCATGTTGGGGTCGATGGAGAGGGGGCCCAGCACGCTCATCATCAGCTCCTTCTCCATGAGCCAGGGCCGCAGCTGGGCCTCGGCCGCCTGGAACGTGGCCAGCTGGGTCGCCGACTCCTCCAGCTTCTGCTGCCTCTCCGCCGTGGCCTGGCTGGCCCTCTCCCACCTGCAGTCTGAAGCACCACCTCTGTTGGCTGGGATCAAGCTCCTGGCCTGCCCACCCCTCCATCACCAAGGTTGTTTTCCCCTCCCCATGGTTTTCCCAACGGGAAATCTCTGTTTTCCAATAAAACTAGCGTGGCTCTACCCACTCTCCACCTAATACCCAAACCTGGTGGCTGCGTGGTCTGGAAGCTCCTAGGAAAAAAAAAAACCCAACCTTGGAAGCAGGATTCCTGTGCTCTAGTCACTACTGCCACGAGCTGGTCTGACCTTGGGTGAGCCATCTCACACCCCTGGCCCGATAAACGAGGGCACTCCCACGTGTCCCCATCCTCACCCAGCACTCTCAGACCTCCCGGGACGGAGAACTCCATCCACACCCTCCTGCTATTCCAAAGGAGAGAATCTCTGGGCTTCTTTTTGAACACACAGCCTCGTTTAGTCAACACTTAATTACCTAGGATAGCCTCACTAATGACTAGAATTTTATATCAAGCAGTGAAGCTTTTAATCAAAATAATCAACCCGTGCTGCTAACACATTTTTCCCCCCTCCCCCCACCCTTTTTTATTTTTTAAGAAGCAATTTCAGGAGGCAAGTCTTCAAAACCCACATCCATCACCGAGATCCCATTAATCGTGACAGGGCTCAGGAACACCGTCCACACCAGACAGCTCGGAGATAGGTTTGCTGTTTACTGAATTTTAATTAGAAGTGACTCTGCTCTAGCGTGACTTTGGGGTCGCCCCACACTCCTGAACCACGTCTAACGTGATGTTTGCAGACAGAAGCCTCATTAAGTGCTTCGGGCACTTACTCAGGTCTTCCTGCATCTTCTTCCAGTTCGCTGCTTCTGGGGAATCTGGGTATCTCTCCAGCAAGCCAGAAAGTGCTTCCTTTACCTTCTGGATCTTCCCAGAATTCTGTTCCAATTCAGCCAGAAACGCCTGGAAAAGAATGATTTGAACTTCCTTGGATATGGGGCAAAAGAATCACCGAGCAGGAACGAGGCAGCAGCTGCAAGCTGCAGCTGGGCAATTTCTCTTCTTTGCTCTTCAATTAAATCAATTTGTTGGCAATATTGTGAGCTATCTTAGCAGGGAAAGGCTGGGAATTGCTTTCCAGGAGAAGCTGGAGTGCCCCAGCAGCGAGGGCTCCAAACAATCTCCTTTTCCCCTCAGCCTGACAGCAACAGGTCTAAGAGCAAAGGGGAACCTTGGGCTGCTGCTCCGTGGATCTGCCCGGAATTCCTGATCTGGGAATGCCCTTCTTTAACTCGGGGCAAGCCCTCGTGACTAATCCCGCGCCATCCAGCACATCTCCGGGATCCTTTGGGAGATGCGTGGCAGAGGGGTGGAACCGGATGATCTTTAAGGGCCCTTTTGTGACGCTGCCACCCCGGGAAGTCGGGGAGAGAAGTCACCTTGTTGTGCTCAGCCTGGGCTCTCATCGTCTCCGTCCTGGTGGGTGAGGAGGAGGCGTCCAGCTCCGACAGCGCCCGTTCCTTGGACTCCAGCCACTTGAGCATGGAGCTGGCCTCCTCCTGCACCTCCTGCATCCTGTCCAGCGCGGCCGAGAGCTGCTGCTGGCGCTCCCGCAGCGCCGCGCCCAGCGCCTGGTACCGCCGGCTCACGTCCGACACGTCGCACTGGATCTCCGTCAGATCTGCGCCCCAAAAACCAGCCCGGGGTCAGCCCCGCTGCCTATGCTCTCCACCCCAGACCGCCGGGGTCCAACCCAGCCCCAGGCAGCCACAGACGGCCGAGATGAGGAGCAGGAGGCCGCGCTCCGTCCGTGCGTCCGCCCGCGGAGTGCCATCGCGTCACCCTCACCTCCCCTGCCACCGGGGGATTTTCCACTTGTCCCCCCTGTGCCCTCTGACAGTCCTCAAACAAAGCAAGCGCCTCTCTGTTTGTGAGCCTGATGCGAGCTGAGCCCCCCTTTTTCATAAAGCCACTGCTAATGCAAGGTTAAACAATTTGGCACCGAGATATAAAGCCATTTTTATGCACCTATTATCTCCTTGAACCGGCGAGCTAACAGCAGATAAGGGGCAATAATTAAAATTGCTCTGCAAACCGGAGGGCTGGATGCCGCTGTAATCCCGCAGAACCAGTACATTTAATTGCAGGCCTCAAAATGATCTCCCATTTATCAGCTCCTAACACCACCTGACGAGGTGCCAGGGTGCTGTCGCCCCCCAAGGCCACCCCTCTGCGTCCTTCAGCCTGACCTCCACCCTCCATCGCCGCAGCTGAGAATTCCCAACCCGTTGCCAAGCTCATTCCCCTTCCACCGGGGCGCTGACGGCGTCACACTGAGGTTTGTGCTCCCAGGGGATGGAAATGCACCGACAGAAAAGGGATGGGGGGACGGCCCGGCAGCGCTGAGGGCGAGCTCACCTTTGCACGTGTGGTACCCGTTCACGCTGCCTCCTGAGCCTCCTGGAGCAGGCAGAGCGGCACCTGGGCAGAGGGGACGGGGACAAGAGGGACGAGAGGGACGAGAGGGATGAGACAGAAGCGTCAGGGATGCAGGCAGCAAGCGAGGAACGGCTGCTGCGTGACGGGGACCCCCGAGCACCGATGCGGCGTCTCCGCCTGCCCAGCTCCGGGCATTAATTCAGTTTGGAGCCCCTTTCTCTCTCCTCCTGCTGCTCCCCTCGCTTTCCTGGAGCTGGACCAACAGAGCTGAAGCTTCTGGAGCTGGGCAGCTCTCCCAGCATCCCAACATCACTCAGAGACTCGGGGTGGATGTGGCTCCTGCTTGGGCCGCAACACTGGGGACCACAGGCCACTTCTCCTGCTACCCTGAGCGTGATTTCGTGAGTTAAACCCAATAGAACTGCTGAATGCCCTCCCTGAAGGGATTAACTCCCCCACATCCTCCTTTTTTTTTACAGGATGAAACCACTCAAACCAGCCCTGTGGCCAGGCTCTCTTTGCCCAGAGATGCAGGACGCACCAGTGTCCCTTCCCCGGGCACCAGATGTCACAGCCAAAGGGAGGTTCACGTTTTCAGGCAAGTCTCTCCTTTCTAACCACGTATTTTAAAGCTTTCGTGGACATAAGGGGCTGCACCTTTGGTCACCCACAAGCCTCTCCTCGCTTCCCCTGATGGTTTCCCAAAGAACTGCTCACTAACTTAATCCCAACAAAGAAACCCAGGCCATAAATTCCCGTGAGTTCCCATCAGCCATGAGGGTCCAGGGACTCGTTCTCACAAGCTGGAAGACATCTTTGAGCTGGTTCCCAAACGAACCAGACATAATCTCGTTGCTTCTCAGACTTGAAGCCAAAAGGGAGGCCAGTAAATCACGTCTGACTCTCGCAGCCCCAAATGTCATCCAGATATGAAACCCAAATGCTGGGGCTTGATTAAAACACTCCAGCCCTCAGCAGGCTGAAGAACATCACCAGGAGACAGCAGGAGCCACCTCCACGAGCTCCCAAGCTCCATCGGAGCAGTGA
This sequence comes from Machaerirhynchus nigripectus, assembly GCA_013397975.1. Lineage (NCBI taxonomy): Eukaryota > Metazoa > Chordata > Aves > Passeriformes > Dicruridae > Machaerirhynchus > Machaerirhynchus nigripectus. The sequence goes on from VZRQ01000591.1 coordinate 552,487, forward strand.
TCTGTGCCCCCACAGCAAACACAGGGCGATTCAGAGCTCGTTAGGTTACAGCTAATTAAGCCAAGTTAGGCTGATGAATTAAAGCATGGAGCACCAGCAACTCAACCACTGGGCTGAGCCCCACGACACCCAGGCCACCACAGGCCCTCTGGATTTGGTTAAAAGGGGGAGAAAACCCCATCTTTTGCTCGAGGCAGGCTCGGAGAAGATGCAGTGGTGAGAGCAGAGGTGTCCTCAGGAGAGCCGGCCACAACTCACCTGCCTTGGGCCCGGCGTTGGGGGCCGTAATCTCCACGATCAGGTTCTCCAGGAGGGTCCCTCTGCGGCTGATCTCCTCCACCTGGGCCCCCTTCCCCTTCCATTCCTCCAGGAGATCCTGCTCAAGAGCGAAGGTTGGGATTGGGGACCACAGCCCTTCCTTCCTCGCCTGTCCCCTCTGCGGTGACGCCGGGACACGGCGCCCAGGGGAGCAGCTCGTGGCTGCAGCGGGGAGGTGGGTGTGAAACATCTATTTTTTCTTGCCAGGTTGGGGGGGAACCAAACAGTGAAAAGCTCTTCCCAACTAATGGGTCTGTGGAAGGAAACCTCCTCCCTCCCACCACTCCGGGGACACCCCTCCTCCCCGCTCCCGGCAGAGCCCAGCCTGGCTGAGCCAGATCCTGCGGCACCCCGGGCGCTGGGGGGGTGCGAGGGCTGCGGGTGACTCAGCAGAGCTGCTCTGCCTCTGAGTCAGCCCCTCGGCACATCCCGATTTACCACATCCCTGTGCCTCGGCACATCCCGATTTATCCCACCCCTGTCCCCTCGGCACATCCCGATTTGTCACACTCGGGTGACGGGAGGCCACCTTCCACACCCACCACGGGAAACACGAGCGAGCTCGGGTCTCCCACTCCCAAACCCCGCCCCGAGCAGGCAGAGGGAGTGACAGGAAACCCGGCAGTGCCCAAGGAAACCCTCGCACTGCTCCTTTCTCTGCGAGCCACTGGGTGCACGCTGAGGATTCCTGAGAGCCTAAACCACCTCCCAGGCCTCTGCTTCCCGGGATTTGTGTCACATTCCAGCATCTCCACGCTTTCCCAGCCTGATTCCAGCTTCCCTTGGCCCACCTGGGTCTGCTGCCTGCGCTGCTGCAGCTCCTGGGTGCCCAGGGAGGTCTCGGCAGGGGGAATTTTGCCTTCGCTCTCCCTCAGCCACTTCCTCACGGCGCCAACCAGATTCCGAAACTCATCCAGTTGCTCCTGGCAGGACGACGCATCCTTTTCTCTGGGAGTGAAAAGGTTTTGGGAAGAGTCAGAGCTCGTGCTCTGCCTTGCAATTACCCCCTCCTGAATGCAGCACGGCTGTGTCTCTAGGAGCCCTTTTTTAAATTATTATTATTATTATTATTATTATTAGATGTTGCCTGGGAACAGCGCAGGCAGCGCCAGCCAAAACTGCACCCAGTGCCAGCCCCTCACTGCTGCTGACCCCCTCAAATCCTGGCTGGTGGCATTTTTGGGCACCCCAGTGGTGGCCAGCAGCCAGGGGACCACCACTGCCAGCCCTCCCCGGGCTCTCTGTCCTGGGAAAAGTGCCGCTTTTGGAAAGACAGGGCTCATTCATGCCATGTCCCCCCCGGGCAGCTGCACCCCGGGGGAGCCCAGGCTGTGCTGCCCCTCCTCCCTGGCCACACTCACATCCATTCAGCCCATCCTGGAGGAACAAGGCAGCCCTGGATGGGAGTCATGGGCCCCTCTGGCTCGCCCCTGCCAGCAGCCTGCAGGGCGCTGAGTTACCGGGGATTATTGGGAGTTTCCATCTGCTTTTCCCCACCACCTTCCCTGCAGCCCGCAGGGATTTCGGAGACACAGCCACAGAGGTGTGACTCCCGGGGGTGCTGTGGCTCTGCCCCTGCTCAAGCTCCCTTCTAGCCCCGTTTCGGGGGACTCCAGGCTGCTCCGCTGCCACCCCGCTCCCCATCCTGCCCAGCACCCAGCAGGATGCTCTGGGATGGAGCAGCCCACACGCCGGGAGCTGGGAAACGCAGAGCGCCGGCTCCTGCAGCACCAGGAATTTTTCACAACGCCCCCAGCCAAGGCTTTTTTTAAAGCGTCAGCTGGAGCAGAGCTGCCTCAGGATCCTGGCGTGGGAGGAGGGCGGCAGGAAGAGTTGGCTCGTGCCCCTTCCCTCCCCGGAAAGGAGATCTCCACAGGGTCCTGCTCAGACCACGGAGCCACCCCCAAATCTCCCCTCCCTGGGGCTCACCTGTCTTTTGCCACCTTCTGCAGCTGCAGGAAATCTTTCTTCAGGCTCTGCAGCTTCTCCTGCTGCTGGAAGGCGCTGGGGGCGAAGCCGCAGGAGCTCAGCTCCTCAGCCAGCTGCTCCAGGGTGGCCAGGTCCTCCTGGTGCTGCCTCATCTCCGAATTCAGCTCCTGCCAAGAGCAAAAGGGCAGTGCTGACCACGTTCCCCAGCGGCAGAGGGGATGAACCGGCCGGTGGCACGTCCTGGCGAGCTGGGGACACCCTCTGCAGGCAGTGCCAAACGCTGGGCACAGCTCACTCCCAGCTGCTCCTCCAGCTCCGGCTCAGCAAATACTGAGAGCAGCTGCAGGGGCAAATCCCACTTTCCCCCCAGTGCTGGTGACCGGGATGGGATGGGAGGGAATAGGATGGGATGGGGGGCCCCAGACCAAGCCAAATCCACCCCTCCCACAGCACAGGTGTCTGGTTTCGTGTCGTCTTGGAGTGTTTCTGAGGCTGTGGACGAACCACCCCCTGCAGCAGAACTCTTGTGGGAAGCCAGAGGGAGGAATCCTGCACGACCACCACGGCCCACAGCACCCCTGAAAGCGTCCAAGGCAACCCTGAGCTACCTGGTCTAGTGGAAAACGTCCCAGCTCCTTAGAGAGGGCTTGGAATGAGATGATCTTTAAGGTCCCTTCCATGATTTTCTGGCTCCAAGACCTCCAAGGTCTCTGTCACACCCTGCACTGCCCTCACTGCCAGCACAGGGGGATTTTGCTGGAGTCTTTATTTGGTAAAACCCTGCTACTTTCGGACGGGATCCTGAAAGCCTGGCCACAGATCCCACCTGAGAACCAGCCTGGCTCCTGGGAAACGCCACCCCCTTCTCCCACAGCCGGGAACAGCCTGATCCAGCTGGATCCTGCCTCAGAACCTCCTTCCTCAGCGCCTCACCTGGATGTGCTGGGAGAAGTGGGCGATGTCCCGGTCCGGCTGATTCCCGGACGCCAGCATCCGCGTCCTGCTCTCCGTGAACTGCTGCAGCTTCTCCGAGAGCTGCTCGTACTGCTCCACCTTGGGGAGGAGGCCCTTGAGGGCGTCCTCCCGCTCCTGCTGCTGCTGGCACAGCCTCCCGAAGTGCTCCGTCACCCGGGCCAGCTTGTCCTGCAGGGCAGAGGCCGCGGGGCTGTCGGCGGCCTCGGTGAACCGCGTCACCATCTCCCGGGTGGCCTCCAGGCAGCTCTTCTGCCGGGCGATGTCCTGCTTCAGCTTCTGCGGGGAGCACACGAGGAGAGGGAGGGGCTTTGTAAGGAAGGTTCCCGGGCAGAACTAACTGGGCAGCCCTTGGGAGCAGCAGCGGGTGCGCTGAGGCAACCGGAGTTGGGAAAAAATCAGTTTTATATCCCGGTTTTCCTTTCCTTTCTGACCTTCCCGACAAGCTCTGCTTCTCCCTGTGGCTGAGATCTCATCAGCTAAGAAAAAAGGAGCTTTTCAACGAGTCTGTGACCTGGCACAGGTTGCGCAGAGACGCTGGAGCTGCCCCATCCTTGGAAGGGTCCAAGGATTGTAAAGGACCCTGAGCAACCCGAGACAGTGGAAGATGTCCCTGCCCGTGGCAGGGCACTGGGATTGGATGGTCTTTAAGCTCCCTTCCCACCCAAACCCTTCTGTGATTCTATGAAAATAACAGGTTCAGCTCATATTCCTTTTTAGGGTTTTTTTTTGGTGCTTTCAGAGCTCAGTGGTCAAACCCCAGCAATCCCTGCACGGGGCAGGTGCTGCCCTGGGCTGTTGGGGGTGAGGGAGCCGGGCCCGGCCTTACCACGCTCGTGGCGAGCGAGTCCTGGATGGAGGCAGAGGAGAGCACGGCCGGCTGGTCCCTCTCCAGGTTCTTCTCAATCTCAGCCACCGACTGGAGGAGGCTCTCCAGGCTCTCCTGGACGCTCTGGGACTGGGCGATGGATTTCTGCAGCAGGTCCGAGTGCTCGGACATTTGCTGGGAGAGGCTCTGGAAGCGGCTCACGACGGCGTCTGCAGGGTTCAGCGCAGAGGACACTCAGCTCCACGGAGCTCCACGGAGCTCAGAGAGCAGCGAGGGCCACCTTTGGCTCCCCCAAAACTCTCAGCGACGACGAACCCCCGTCCCCAAACTCAGCAGTGAGACAGGGGGCACCACAGGAGGGGCCGCATCCCACCCCACGTGCAAATGCACGCCCTGAGGATGCGCTGCCGTGTCTTTACCCCCCCAAATTCCCCCAAAAGTGACTCACCTTTGCCCCTTCTGGCTTGTTCTCACTCTCCCCAACCCCTCCCTGCCAACACTGGCAGCTGCTTTGCCCTGTACCTGTTGTTTCCTGGATGTGGCCGTGGTCCGGGGCCGGCTCCCCTTGGATGTCCAGCAGGGACCGAGCTGCTTTCTGGAGCTTCTCCACTGGCACCTGGTGCTCAGCCAGGTCTCCCTGCAGTTGCTGTTTTCACACAAGACCAGCCAAAATCAGGGATGGGTCCCAGGCAAGATTCCCACGCTCAGGGAGCTCAGGGCTCCATTTACACGCTCTGAGGGATCCTCTGCACTTCATCACTAAGAAATGATGGAAAAATCTACCCCTGCTTTGCAGGCAGAGCTGGATCAGAGGGTTTGGGCTGTCCCAGCACTCAATCACCCTCATGGGGGAGGAATGTCCCCCTCTGTGTCCCTCTGGGGTGCCTGGGACTGCAGCTCCTTGCTCCAAGCACCTCTCCCAGAAGTTCGACCCCACCTGACCTTGCAGCACCAGAGCCCTCAGCGTCCCCAGGTGCATCTTTGCCCTCAACCAGCAAAAAACCCCCAACAGCTCGGGTCTCCTCCCTGCTGCTGACTGCTCAGAGCAGCCAAATTCCCATCCAGGCTCCAGCACTTCCCAGGAGACCCCCTCGAGGTCTCTGTACCTTGGTGCTGGCGAGCTGCTTCTGCAGCACGGCCAGATCCGAGGAAACCGTCTCGGAGAGCAGCTTCGCCAGGGCGGCTTCGCTCTCCTGCAGCCACGTCCCGAGAGACTCTGCCACCTCCTGGAACTGCTGGTAGCGGTCCAGCAGCGTGTTCAGGTGGGAGCCCAGCTTGGAGCACTGCAAAGGAGCGAGGAGACGTGAGAGGGATGCGCACGAGCGCTGAGCAACCCGGGGGGAAGGCACAGGAATCGGCAAGAAAGAAAAAACAACTTAAAAAAAACCCCATCCATCTTGCCACAGGCTGAATGGATTACCAGGGTAACACGCAGACTAACAGCAAGACAAAGGTGTTGCCCAAGCCCTGGAGAAGACAATCCTTGTCCTACAACCTATAAATGTCCTGGAAGTCCAGGTGGGCGGCAGGGAGAAATATCCCTGTGCCACCCCTGCAGCACAGGAGGAAAAGAGCACCCAGCTCCCGGCCCTTCCCGTACCCTGGAGTGCAGCGTGGTGTATCTCTGCGTGGCGTCCTCCAGCTTGCCCTTGACCACGCTCCTGGACACGGACAGCTGGGATTCAGCGTCCGCAGCATCCCCCTCCAGAAACTTCTGCCCCGACATGGTGACGAAGCGCAGGTCGCCCTTGTGGGAGATCACGTCCTCCGAGAAGCTCCCCTGGCGCAGGAGCAGCTGCCGGAGGGAGGCGGGGTCGCCGTCCCCCTTGCACATCCCCTGCAGGTCCCGCTCCGCCTGCTCCAGCCAGGCCTCGAACTCGCCGTGATCCCGCAGGAACTTCTGGAGCTCCTCCCGCAGGAGCTGCACCCGCTTCAGCCGCGCCTCCGACCGCGACAGCGACGCCGAGTACTGGTCCCTGAGCTCGGCCAGCTGCGCCTGCAGCCGCTCCCGCTCCTCCCCGGCCAGGCCGTGGCCGTGCTTGTCCAGGAATGCCTGTGCTGACTGTGTGGCCAGGATGACGTCCTGCTGCTGGGACAGCAGCTCCTGGTGCTGCGCCTGAAAGATGCCGGGAGGGAGCGAAGGTGAGGCTTGGGACTGAGGGTCCGTGCCCTCCGTGTGAGGCGCGACCGAGCCGCTGCGTCCCCCAAAACTCGTGGCTGTCCCATCCCCGGAAGCGTTCAAGGACAGGTTGGAGCAAGCTGGGCTAGTGGAAGGAGATGAGCTTTCAGGTCCTTTCCAACCCAAACCTTTCCATGGTTCCGTGACAAAGCCCCAGCAAGGTGGGGAAAACTGGGAACATCCCAGGTTGAGCTCTGCCCACCAAAGAGTGACCCCTTCTCTGGTCCATCTCCTGGACCCTGATGACACCTTGCCGTGGCACACACCCACCCCACACCTCGCACCTCCCGCACGAAGCCAGGCAGGGACTCCCCGAGCCTCCCATATGGAGTGTGTTTAATCCCAATAATCACGTGCTCCAGAGGCCAGACCCATCTCACACCGGGGCCAGCACGTGGGGCAGGAGGCTTTGGGTGGGACGAGGGGTCAGTGCTGACCTTCAGCCTCTCGTGCTGCTCGTCCAGGCTCTCAGCAGCGCTGTCTGCCCCCACAGCGTGGCCATCGGGGACATCCCCAGGGCTCCTCCCTGCCTGTGTCCCCGTCCCTTGACTGACAGGGTGTGGTCTGTACTCCGGGAGCGCTCCCTTCTGCTCCAGCGATGCCACCCAGTTCAAAAGGGAATCGATCTTATTGCTGTTCTCCTCCAGCTCCTTGGCAGCTCTCACCTGAAAGCACAAAGGCTCCAGATGAGAATGACCCAGTTTTTGCACATTCAGCAAACTGCTGCGTGGGGGAGGGAGACAAAAATCAGCAGAAGATGGAAAAAAAATACGAAAACCCGAGGAGTTTCCCAGCCTCAGCAAATGCCTGAGACACTCCCAGACCCTTTGTGGCTCTCTGGAAGGTGCAAAGAAGCTGTGAAAAACCTCAGCCTCGCTGCTACCTCGAATTTCTCATCCTGGTAAAACCCAGGGTCCCCACCCCAAAAGGGTCGCTGGTGTGAGCATCACCTTCAGCCAGGGATGTGACTGACAATCCTCACCCATTCAGGGCCACCCCAAAAGCAGAGAAAGGGACCTTTTCCTGCCCCATTCCTTCCACAACCAGCTCATCCCTGGCTGCAGCTCCCAAGGCCTTTCACGAGAGAAAAATCTGGGGGAAACCTCGCCCGGGGAACACCCAGGAAGGAGCCACCAATTGCTCTGTGCTGCATCACCCAGGTGACACCAGGACCCCGACTGGACCTCACCGTCCCCCTCCTCAAGCACAGCCTGGAGGCTCCAGCTCCTGGCACGTTACCTTCTCGGTCTCCTGCTGCACTGCAGCACTCACAGCGCTCTCCAGCTCCTTCTGGGCCACCTCCGTCCTCTCCTGCAGGGACCTGTACTGCTCCTTGGCACGCTGCAGGTCCTGCTGCAGAGCTGCCAGCTCCCCGGGCTCCAGCTTGGCCTTGTTCTCCTCCAGAAACTGCTCTGTGCTCTTCAGGACGCCGGCGAAGGAGGCGGCTCTGCTGTGCATGTTCCTCTGCAGCTCCTGTGGGCGAGGCCGTGAGGCTCCGGGCGCTCCCCAGCTGACCCTTCCCCACCCCTCCGCCCCCCAGTTTTGAAACGCCGCTGACCTTCACATCGCTTTGCCTCTGCTGCAAGGCAGGCAGGTCCCCTTCTGCTCGCTGCTGCTCCGCCAGCGTGTCCTCTGCCTGGCCCAGCCAGCGGCTCAGCTCGGCCAGGCTCTGCGCCCGGGCTGCCTGTTGCTCCTGCAGCGTCTGCGGGCACAGGAAAGGGGACAGGGGGACAGGGGACAGTCAGTGGCGGCCCTGCAGCTCCGCTCACGCTGCTGAAAGGCAAGGTGAGGTTACGGCTGGGGCAGCTGCTGAAGGGGAGGATGCAGCACAGAAAGCTTTGTGGCTCTCCAGGTGCTCCCCATCCACAGGCGCCAGGTCCCTGCCGAGCTGGTGGCACCTTTGTCACCACTCGAGGTTTCTCTCCGAGGAGCCCGTTGAGCTCCAAGGTGGAGCTGCATTACTCTCCCAGGAAAAGTCAAGCCACGAGTTTCTGTGCCTTTCCCATTCCACCTCACAGACATTAAAGCAGCAGCAGAAACTCCCTGAACGAGAGGCAGCAACGGCCTGAGCCAGGCAGCGCCACTGTGGAGCCCCAGACGACCCCAAACACGGGGCTTTTCTAATGATTTGGGGTTGGAAAGGGAGCCCTGGAGAGGGAAAGCGTTTCTGTAGCTGATCCAGCTCCTCTTTTTGCTGCCAGAGCACAACACAGAAGAGCCAGTTTGAGCAATTGAGCATGATGTGACCTGAGAGTCCCTGCGACACCCCTGTCCCCCTTTGCCGGGGGGGATAAAAGGTTTTTGAGTTTTTCCCTGCGCATTTCAGCAAGGTGATGTTCAAACTTGTGCAAAACACCGTGCCTGCGTCTCCCAGTCATAAGATAAAACAACAGAAGCAAATTGGAAGAGCCTTCTTAAGAGCCCTTCAGCTGCAAAGCGAGTTCTTCCTGGGTTAGGATGGGCGCACACTCAATCTGAAAAGGCAAAGCAAACTGGTTAATACACACACACACTCCAGAGAGGACAGGCAAGAGTTACAGGGAGCAACTGTTAATTAAAAAAAAAACAAAACACATTAATCCTGTCTTGGAGGAGAGGATCCATGCAGTGGTGGGGCAGCAGGGACCTGGGGACTCGTGTGTGTCCCTGGGACAGCGGTGCCCGACGTGCGCAGTGGGAACGGGACATTAAACCTGCGGGGTGACTGCAGCAGCCCCCCTGCACGGGGATCTCTGGGGGGGATCACGGGGGTTTATTCCACCCAGCCCCACACAATCCCACTTCTAGCAGAGGACTGCTACCCCAGACCTCCTCATTTTGGGGGCAGGGCTCCGCATTTCGGGGGCAAAGTGACTTTTCTGCCCGGCGGGAAGAAGAAAGCCTTTCAGAGGAAGCTGCTGGTGTGCAGTGAGAACTCCTGAACTGGCATGCGAGGCAGATCCCGGACCGGAGGCGCCTCAGCTCCCGTTCCTGCGGCCGGGAAGCGCTGCAGCGAGCAAAGGGCAGCCGGGGAGGAGATGTCTCAGGACCTTCACCTGGTCCGTCCGCTCCGCTTGCTGGAGACAGACCTGCAGCACCTCCACCTGTGCCGTCACGCGCTCCGACAGCTCCCTGAAGGCTTTCTGCAGCTCGTTGAGCAGCCTCAGCAGCTGCCTGCTCTGCTGGGGGGTTAAATCCTGGGCGTGCTCCGAGATGAGGAACTGGACGTCGAAGGCAGTGGCGTCCAGCTCAGCCTTGGTGCCGGCGAGGGGCTCCCTCAGCTCCTGAACGGGAGAGAAAAGGTAAAACCAGGAAAAGTGGCCCTGCAGCCAGGCCTGTGCTGCAGGTGCCGCGGGAAATACATTCCAGAAGCACCAAACTCTCCCAAAATAACACTCGGCGTGGTGGTGAGGACATCTCACCACAGCCATTTTCCAACTTTCCTCTGCACCAAGAGGTTTCCTGGATGTGGGTAGGGCTGCCCTGGGGTCTGAAGATGACCCAGACCTGGCCACGGTGGCTCTGTGTGCCACCACCAGCTCTCAAAGCCCTCAATCCCCCTGATTTCCACGCCAAGGTGCCACCACCAAACTCGGAAATAATCCTTAAAGCTATGGCCAGAAGATGGATAGATGGGGAGGGGAGGCTGGGCTCCTCGTACAGGTGATGGACACCAGGGCAGGGGTGACGGAGCAGCTTCCCAGAGGGTGCAGCTCTCTCCTCAGCAGCCTGACAGGAATCCCCCTCTCCTGGTCACTCAGCCACCACCACCACACTGCACTGGAGCACGTCCAAACAACCAAACCAGGCCGTGCGTCGCGGGAACAGGCGACTTCGGAGCACCCCCAGCCCAGGGGCTCCTGCAGCAGCACAGGCTGAGGGCAAACCCTCGGGTAGGCGCCGGGAGAGGAGCAGGATTAAAAGCTTCTCCCCCGTGCAGAGGGCAGCGAGTTCACCAGCCTGCAGGATTAGGGGCATTGCCATGGTTACCTTGTAGCGCTGCAGGCGGCGGCTCAAGCTGCTGGCGTCGGGGGCCTGCTGGGAATCACTGTGGTCCAGCGACCCCGCGGCTCCGGAGACCCAGCTCAGCAGCTCCTGCAGCTTGCCCTGGAGAGCCTCGTGGTGGGCCAGGATTTTAGCCTTAAAACCAGAAAAGCATCGTTTGAAAGGAGGAGTTTTGGGGAGCTCGAGGGGCAGCAGTGGGTAGCTGCCAGCTCTACCTTTTCGGCTTCTGCCGCCCCACGAAGGTTTTGCAGCCGGGACTGCAGGACTTCATGCGCGGAGCTCAGGGACTTGTGCAGGTTCTTGGCGTCCTTCTCCAAAGCCTTCAGCAACTGCTCAGGGACTTCCTCAGGGGGGTTGGCCACAATCCTCTGCACGGCGTCCAGCTCCTGATTCACTGGGAAGCTCAGCTCCTGCAGCTCAGCGCCCAGGGCCTGCGGCGAGACAGCACCGCTGTGTCACCTCCCCGCCGCCAAAACCCAGCAGGGGTTTCGGAGAGGCAGCTCCGAACACCGAGTCTAGAAAGATTCATCACCACCCTCCAAGCCCTGCTCGCCTGCCTTTCTCCAGGCTGTAAAATTCACGTCAGCCAGGCTCAGGCTGTCGCCTGGGCAGGGAGGAGAAGGTGGATGGATCAGCAGGAGGGATGAGGTTTGATATAAAAGCCTGATAAACCTGAGATGAATCTCCCAGAGCATGGAGGGGTGCAAGGGCTGTGCAGGAAGCTGGGGAGAGGGGGGAAAGCTCTGTCTGACAGCAGCCAAGCCTGGCCCAGCCTGGCTCACCTCTGCTTGCTGCCTCAGGTCGTGCAGGGCTGCCAAGTTCTGCTCCGCCGGCTGCACCCGTTTGATTCTCATCTCGATATCTCGGAGCATGGAGAGATAAGATATCAGCCTCTGGTCGTGCTCCAGACACATCTTCTTGCTGAACTTGATCTGCAGAATCAGACAGGAAATCAAAGCCTCAAACTTGGGCAGAAAAGGAGACAAAGTTTTACATAAAATTATCTTTTTTTTTTTTCCCCAAAGGAGAAATCTGTTAATAACATCCCCGCTCACGGACTCGCCACTCGCCGGCCTTATCTACAGGATTTACTATGGGAAAAACAAAACATACAGCTCTTTTGCCAGAATAAGCTTATAAACAGCAAGAGATGTCTTGGTGGTGCACCAAAAAAAAAGAGTTCTACTTGTTAGTCATCGAGCAGTAATGCTCCAGCAAAAGGAGCCACAACTGAGCCCTGAGTGTTTCCAGTTGTACACCACCAGCTCCTTTGCCAAATCCACCGCAGCTGATGCTGCAATGTCCACTCCTCATGCTCCAGCTGCCCTCTGTGCCGAGGATCCTGGACAGATTTAGCATCAAATGCCCAGAAATAGCTCATAAAAACTGCCAAAACAGCAAAAATATTCGCTTACCTGGGCTGGCCTCGTGGACTCCCTGGAGGTTTCCAGCAGCTCCCCCTCCATGATCACAGGCAGCAGCAAACCCCGATCGCCCGGACCCGGCTGCTTGGTCCTCTCCTGGGCGGCTTCTCCTGGGGATTTTGGGGGAGCAGGGGCACCTCCTCGGTCTGCCCTGAGCTCAGCCGTTTGCTCGTGCTGTTCCTCCTCCCCGAGCTCCCGGACCGCGGAGCTTCCCTGAACTTGGGCAGGTTCCTCCCTGATCATCAAGTCGTGGGGCAGCTCCCGTGCCACGGTGGCTGTGCTGGACACATCCCGCGGGGTTTCCACCCTGGTGCCTTCCCGAGCCGTCCTCTCCTCCAGACCCGGTGCCACCGAGGAATTGTGACCGCTCTTGATCCTCACCTCTCGAGCTTCCCCTTGCTCGGGGGGCACAGGGAACACCTGATCCTCTCCGGGCCTTTCTGTGTCTTTCTCAGGAGCTGTTTTCTTTCCTTTCCCATCCCTGTGCTTGGCTGTGTCCCGAGCCAAGCCAGCGGCAGCCTCGATGCTGGATTCCTGTTTTGGCTCCGGCACCCTTGAGACAAAGTGCTCCTCCTCGCCCTTCTTCCTTGGAATTTCGTGGGAAACCGGAGAAGGAAGGGGCTGCTTTTCTGCAGAAGGTTTCTCTGGCTGAGCGCTGCCTCCTGGAATGCTGCCCTGCTTTGCTTTCTTCTTCTTGCTTTTCTGCTTCGGGGTAGGTTTTAGCTCAGTTCTCCTCATTTTTTCCTGCTCAATGGGACCTTCTGTGTGAGAGGTTTCTCTTCCTGTGTGCTCCACAGCTTTTTTCCCTGCAAGCCCATCTCCCACAGGCTCCACAGGAACCTCGGGGGGTTCTCCAGGCTCCGCAGGACCCATCCCTCCCTTCCCTGCACCCACGCTGACAGACTCCCTCGGGGCTGCTGGTGTCACCTGGACCACGCTGGTCACTCTCTCTCCTTGCCCAGAAGCCACCACTGCACCTTCTCCACCTGCCACAACTCCCTCTGCACTTACAAACTCCCTCCTCCTCCTCTCCTCACCATCCTCCTCCCTGTGAAGCACCTCCATGTCCAAGAACAACTTCTCCTTCTCCAAGCCCAATCCCTCTACTTTCTCTGTCCCTCCATCCACTTCTTCTCTCGATTCCTTCCTCCAGGCTGCTCTCACTTGGGAGCTGCCTTTTGGGATCCCTTTTTCCACAGCCCCTGCCACCATTGTCCCTTCAGGGAGAGACGCTGTCGACAGCACTGAGGGGTGCTCTGGAGCCACCTCAACCTTTGCCTGGGGATGATGAAGATGATGATGTTCATCCTGGGGATGGACACCATCCTCTGAAGCTTCCTGAGGTTTTAATTTCCCTTCTCTCTGTATTTTGGGGGATTTCTCGGTGGCAGCAGCTGCACCCCGAGCTGTGTCATGGCTCACAGCTTCAGGCTGAGCTTTGGGCTCCGCACCGTCAGCAGATCTGGTAGGGAGGGTGACACCTTCCTCTTTTGGATATATTTTTTCTATTTTTTCCTGTGAAAGTTGAGGTGTTTCTACTTTGCAGACCTCAGAACCCACTTTCTCTTCGGCTACTTGCACATCCCGAAGACCGGCAGCTAATTTTTGGCTGATCAGTCCTTTTCCAACAGCTTCCTTCACAGTCAACCTCTTCCCACCGGGGGCATCAACAATCCCCCCAGCCCTGAGCTGGTTGGTGGCGATGACCTTGGCCATGGCCTCGTCCAGCATCCCTCGTTCCACAGCTGCCCTCAGGGACAGCCTCTTGCTGACGGTGCCCTCCACCACCCCTCCGCTGTCCGCCTGCGCCTGCAGCAGCCTCAGGGTGGGCAGGGGGTCCACCTTGCCCAGCCTCACCGCCTCAGCGCACGTCAGCTTGGTCCCTGTCACCTCGTCCCTGATGGCCTGGAAGGGATGGACCTCCAGGTACCTCTGCCCGGATTCGATGTCGATTCTACACTTCTTCAGGAACTCCGAGTAGGGAACGATCGTGCAGGTCTCGGGGTCTACAATCCCTTCCCTCACTCCTGAAGACGACAGGGCTTTCTCCACCACCTGCTGGGGCACCAAGCCCGCCTGCACCGCTTGACACAGCGCCAGTCTCTGGCCAGAAGCCGGATCAAGAACGCTTCCGCTCTCGGCCTGGATTTCCTGCACTTTCCTCTGGAATTCTGGGCTAACGAGCCCCAGCGACACCGCCTGGGGCAAGGGCAGCTTCTCCTTCGTGGCTGGATGGACAAAGTCCTGCAGGACCACACCTTCAGCTTTCCTGAGCTCCTTGCATAGACCTGGATTGATCAAACCATGTTTCAGAGCGTCGTCCACTGAAAGCCTCATCCCAGACACGTGATGGATGATTCCTCCGTCAGCAACCTGCTTGGTCAAGAGCTGAAAAGCTTTTTCCTTCTCCAGGAGCCCCTTTTCAACAGACTCTGCCACAGCCAAAGGCCTTTTGGTTTCCGGATCCACAATTCCACTGGTCTCAGCCTGCAAATTAATGAGCTTCTGCCTGGTGGCCTCATCAGTGCCTTTCCCCTTGGAAGCCTTCTCCAGCTTGACCAGCTCTGTCTGACTCGTCGGCTCTATGAGGCCCAGATTTGAAGCCAAAGTCACCGACACTTTTTTGCCGCGTTTCAAGTCAACAATCCCCCCCGTAACCACCTGCCCTTCCAAGATCCTCATCGCTGTCTCCTTGTCCAGAAGGCCAATGGCAGCAGCGTCCTTGACGGAGTAGACAAAGTTGTTGCCTGGGTCGAGGACGCCGCTTATGGCTTTGTCGGACGCGAGGACCTTCTGGAGCAGCTTCTCATCCATCAGACCTTCTTCAATGACGTCCTCGGTGGTCAAGGGTTCGCACACCTGAGAGTCAAAGAAGCCGCTGAACATCTTCATCCTCTCCATGAGTTTCACGGCCGTGTGGCCGGACACCACTCCAGAGGTCACCGCCTCGTCCAGCAGCAGCGTCTTGCCCGTCTGCTCATGGACGATGCCACCGCTTTGGAGCTGCGTCAGGAGCTTCTCCAAAGTGTCCTCTGCTGCCTGCTCCTTGGGGGCTGGCAGGGATGGTTCATCAACGCCCTCGCCATCACCTAACACTTCTTCCCCCTCTCCTTCTTCCACCTCCAACACACTTCCCGCGTCCTCGCCTTGCCTCTCGGCCGGCGCTGCCTCCCCACGTGCAGGGAGCACAACCTCCTCTCCTCCCAGCACGCCATTCCCAACTGCTTTCTCCTTCAGCAAACAAACCTCTCTGACATCTTCTGCCTCTCGCTCAGGTTCCCCCACACCCTGAGACCTCTCTGCCACGGTTTTCAGTCTGTCTCTGCTTTCTGGCACACCCATCGTTATGGAGATTTCACTTTTCACCACCACTGCCCCACTTTCCAATGCCCTCTTCTGATCTTCAGGACCTCCCACTCCGTCTACTGCAGCAGGCTTGGACTCTTCCTCTGCCTCAATCATCATTTCTTCTGTTTCCCTCAATAATCCACTATCAAGGTCACTGGGAGGTTCTGGCATCAATAATTTTCCCTGATGTTTGTCCTTGTCTGTGAAAGTGACCTGTTCTCCTCCAAACTCAGCACCGGTTTCACTCCTGATGGTCGCCTGTTCACCGTAAATCTGCTCCTGCTCTTCCACGTGCAGGACATCCTCTGCATCCTGCAAGAGGAGATCTTCAGGTCCCGTCACCACCTCCCCGTTCTCCAAGGCAGTTCTGGGTGGCTGGATCATCTCGCTTTCACCTTTTGGAGGAGCAAACTGGAGCTCAAGCTGCTGCGAAGCCAAACCATTGCAAGGTTCGCTCTCGAGAGCTGCGTCTGCCTCCGTCTCCTCAAAGCCTTCCAAGGCCTGCGCACAGGATCCGTTTTCTTGGCTTTGGATGAGAGCTTTAGTGAGATTTTTCAACTCTGCGTCCACTAAGAGCACCTTCTGGCCATCGCGGATGTTGATGTAGCTGTGGGTCACCAAGTGGAAGGTCAGCCTTTCGTCGTCACTCCTCAGCAGAGGCTCCTCGTGGCCTGTGGGACTCCTTCCAGGCGAGCTCTGGCCGTGCCTGCTCCTGCTTGGAGAGCCAGCGAGCTGCGCGCTGGCCACGACATCAGGTACGGCTGCTGATTTCAGCTTCTTCACCACCTCCCTCTCCAGCACGCCCTGTTCCACCGCCTCCTGCCAGGACATCACCTCCGTGGTCTCCGGCACAAAAACAGCCCCAAGGAGCTGCCTCTTGCCGAGGATCTCGTGAATCAGCTCTGTGGAGAGGATTCCCTGCTCCAAAGCATCTGCAACCGGGACGATCTCCCCCGTCTCTGGCCACAGCAGCCCCATGAAGGACCACAGGGATTCCAGGACGAGCAGAGCAATCCTTGGAGCTACCAACCCCTTCCTCACAGCTTCATCCACAGTCAGCCTCTCTCCCGTGGCGGTGTCGACGATCCCACCCGTCTGGAGCTGCCGGATCAGAAGCGTGCAGGCCAAATCCTGGTCAATCAAATTATGCCCGACGGCCTCGGCCACGGTCAGCCTGTGTCCCGTCCTGGGGTCAACGATGCCACCAGCGAAGAGGTGGGCTTCCAGCAACCTGATGGTCACCTGCCTGTCTATCAGCCCCTCCTGGACTGCGCGGAAGATGCTGACCTCCCTGCCTGACCTCAGGCTCACCATCCCACCCGCCAGCTGCTTGACTGGGAGCAGCCTCAGCCCGGTCTCTTGGTGGACGATGCACCGGTCCAGGAGCTCGGGCAGGCTGATTTTCTCTGCAGTGTTGGGATCAATCAAATCCTTGCCACCTTCCAGGTGAGCCAGGAGCCTGGAGTGAAGCTGGGGGGGAAGCAGCCTTTCTTGCACCGCTGTCTCCACGCTGATTCTGCCCTGCTGGAATTTAAAGCCCCCAGTGGCGAGCTCAGCCTCAAGAATCTTTAGCCCAGTGCTCTCACTGATCCTCCCCTCTTCCACGGCAGCGACGACGGGGAGGAGCTGCCTCCCTTCACATCTGACTTCTTCCACCCGCTGGAGAGCATCCTTCAACTTCCGCAGCACCTGGAACGCCCCGAGGTCGATGATGTTTCTTGCCAGAGCTTCCTCCAAGGAGAGTTTCTCACTGGTCTCTGGGACAACTAAGTCAGAGGTGATCACCTGGGCCTCCAAGAGGACCAGGCCCGTGTCCTGATCTATAAGACCTCTCTGCATGGCACCAAAGACAGGGAATATTTCTACCGTGCCAAGATCGATCACTCCTGCCACGGCTTCGCTGCCCTGGAACAGAAGGAGAAGGAAAATAATTAAAATCAAAATCCAGCACTTCCAGCACTCGTTGCGTGAGTTTCAGGGAGGCCTCAGTTTAAAAAAAAAAACAAAAAAAAACCAACTTAAAATCCCCAAACAGGCTAGAAAGTCCCAAAGTGTTTGAAATCTACTCCATCACCAGGGCAGCACCAAGCTGCTTCCAATATCCACCACTAGTAACGCAGCAAAGCAGCAAGCACCAAAACTCAGCTTCAGCTCCTAATGCTCCACGGAAAAAGAGGGCAGGAGACCAACAAGCACAACACAGCCCTTCAACAGCTCCAGCTTTAAAAAGCAAAGACAACGCCAGTCCCGCTGGGCACTCAGGGGGAAGAAAACCGCCCCCAAACTGCCCGCTGTGGGGTAAGGAGGAACCCCTCCCAGCGCAGCCTCCGCGCTGGTTCCTGCCACGCTGTGAAATCCTGCGCCCCCCAAGCGAACCCCAGGTGCCAGGCCAGCTGGAGAACAGCCCAGAGCCCCCTGCCACGGAGCAGCTCCCAGCCACGCGTCGGGGCAGCAGCGGGACATCTCCCCAGGCACGGCCACGGCCCCGGCTCTGCCCGCTCCAGCACCTCCAAGCTGCTCCTCAGACAGGGCCAGGGGGAGAAATGGAACAAGCTGGAGGCTCCAGCGTGGGAGCAGGGACAGAGCGGGACCACACCAACTACTGTGGTGGTTTTTGGAGGGGCTTTTCTTGCTGCTATCCCCACGGGGAGGGGAATAACTGAGGTGATGAAAGAGCATCTTTGTTCAAAGGCTCTTTGGTTGTTTGGGTTTCTCCCAGTGCCACTGGCTGGGTCTAAGGCTGGCCCAAGCACTCCAAGATTTTTGTGGGGATAGTGAGGAGGGACTGAGGATTCTGGAACGAATTCCTTTCACGTCCCAACACCCTGCTGTGGGGACAGGAGGAACCTTCGGGGACAACCTAAGCTCTCCACCACCACCGCCAGGCCCTGACGTGCATACTCAGAGATGAACAAGCCGTGGAAAGACAGAGAAGAGGGAAAAAGGGCGAGGGGGGGAGGAAACAAAAGAGAAAGATAAAAAAGGAGATGGATGGGACGGGAGGGAGGGGAGTAAAAGGCTTTTACTTACCGACTTGCAGGGTGTGCCTTGAGCAGTTAAAGACAGAGCCTTATGGAGCAGTTCAGCCGTATCACACACAGTGTAAAGCTTGGGGTTAGCGTCCAGCATGCGACTGCTTTGTTTTGCAAAAAGAACCCCCACACACAGGTCCGTCCTCCTTCCCTTCTGTGTGTTTTGTTTGTTTTAAATCCCAGGGGGGTTAGTTAAACTTGTAAGCAAGGATGTCAGTTAATCTCAAAAAACAGTTGACATGAAACACAAACCATACAGGGACACATCATGCTCAATTTAGCGCGCTCTGCTTTGCATTTTCTGGTCTTTTGTAACTTCTTTCCGACAGTTGGATGTTTCCAGCAAGCAAATGTTAAAAGAGTTCTTCATGCTCCCTCTACAGTGAAGCAACGGCTCCGCACCAGAGCCGCAGGGATGGTTTTGCAGACGGGGATTTAAGGTGAAGCCCCGCTGCCATCTCTTGTTTTGCTGCCTGGGCCTCATCGAGAGCGTGAGTGAAAGCTGTTCCAGCCCCACGGCAGCCCCGTGCTGTGCCCAGCCTGACAAGCCCTGGAGAAGGCTTTTGCTCTGAAATCGTTTTCCTGACCAAAGGGTGAGGAAAAGGGAAAGGGGAAAAAAAAAAATAATTCCATCCCACAGGGAGGCTGCACCAAATCCGTGAGGGCTTAGCAAGGTGACTCGTTCACCTTTCTGCTGCCAGCACGAGGGCTAAAGGGCCTTCAATGAAATAAATCTCAATGAAATAAATCATTTCCTGCTCCGAAACACCTGGAATGTGCTGCAAAGCCCAGTCTGGAGCAGAACACTACATATTTAGGTGAGATTAGGCAGATCTCAAAAAAAAGGCCGCCCCGCCGCCCTCTCCCCATGAGTGGCTTGAACAGGGCTTCACTCACGGACCCGAGAGCCAAAACCTGCGTCTCACAGCCAGATGTGAGCGGGCTGCTGCTTCAGGGTACAGGGAGCCAGCAAGCAAACACACACAAAAATATCCACCGACACATGAATATACACTGAGAGAACACGCACACGTAAACCTGCGAATGACAGCTCCTGACAGAGGCAACAAGGATGCGCTCCCAGCCCTCCCTGCCCGGCCAAACAAGGATGGGTGTGAACAGGGAGTGGGTCCTGAGGGTCTCCCAGGTCAGCTGAGGGGCTGGACAAAGCAGGCACCTTCCACGGGGAAGAGCTGCTTGGTTCAGCCAGCGCTGAGCAAACCCCCGGCCAAGACCCCCGAGATCCACGATCCCACCTCCCTGCGCCCCTGCAAGCCTGTGGGACTGAGCCCTCTGAGGTTACAGCCCTCAGAGGACACAGATTTCCTCAAGGGGACC
The DNA here is from genome assembly GCA_013397975.1 of Machaerirhynchus nigripectus. Lineage (NCBI taxonomy): Eukaryota > Metazoa > Chordata > Aves > Passeriformes > Dicruridae > Machaerirhynchus > Machaerirhynchus nigripectus. Next base: position 571,840 of record VZRQ01000591.1, read on the forward strand.
GTTTCCAGGGCAGAATTCCACCTGCCACCCTGCTCACCGAGCACAAACGAGCCGACCCTTGCGCAGAGGGCAGAGCCCTGATGGAAACCAAAGGACAACTCTCCCACTGGAAGGCTGGAAGGCAGCAGGAAAACGGCTCCTGCTTGGCCTCCAGCGACCACCAGATGCTTTGAGTGACCACGGATGGAAGAGAAGGGCAACCAGGTGCCAGTAAGAGGCTGTGAGTGGCCAGTGGCCACGAGACACGCAACAGAACGAAACCTTTTCCACGCCCTGAGGAGTGAAACGTGTTTGTGCAGCCACGGGGCTGAGCAGGGAGCTGTACCTTGTGCTCTGTCTCCTGAGCCAGCTGGCTCTGGAGCTGCTGGAGCTGCTCCGTGGAGTTGCTGCAGAGACCCTGGTAGGTTTCCTTGAGAGCACCAATCTGAGCGGAAATCTGGTCCTTTTCGGGCTGGGAAAGCCTGCAAGGGGAAGGGGAGATCTCTCAGGGTACTGCCCAAACCAGCTCCACAGAATTACCCCGTCCTTCTAACGCAGGGAAAGGCCAAATCCACCCTGAGTCCCTTCTTCTGCCTGCCCTACTCCTTGCCCAGCTCAGCTGGAACCTGCCAGGATAACCGAGCAAAGGCTGAGCTGCACTGCAATGACCAAATCCCCAAAAATACGGGGCTGCATCTCAGCTGAAGAGGATTCACGTCGTCCCACAGCACGAAAGGGTTGCACATCTCACATTTCTCATTGCAGACAATAAAGGGGACAACTGTCACGTGCAGCCCATCGTTGTTTTTAATTGGAGTCGGGCGCTGGACCCCACGGATCCGCCAGCTCTAAGGAATCTCACCTCCAGCCCCTGTTCTCCCCCCGGGTCACACTCACTTGTGGCTGTGTTTTGCCAGGAAGATTTGGGAAGTTTTGATGGCCTCAGAGACCTGCTCCTTCTTCGCAGTCAGTTCCTCGTTCAGGGCCTGGTGAAATAAAAAAAGAAATAAAAAGAGAAAGAAATCAGCTTAATTCAGCTGTGGAAAAAAAAGGGGCAGAAGTTAAAACCTCAGTGTCTGGTGCCACTCCTGCTTTACCTGCTGCTCCGAGATGGATTTCTCGATGTCTCCCAGCTCCCTGCTCCCGGCAGCAGCTGCCCTGCCCTGCACACTCTGCTTCAAGCCCAGGGCCCAGCCCAGGAGCTCCTTCACCTTGTCCACGTGCTCCTGCTTCTCCTCCTCCACCACTTTCTGCAAACGGAGCAGGAAGGAGGCGATCCCACGTCAAAAGGGGGTCTCCAGAAGGGGAGCCGCCCCCAGCGCGTGCCCTCAGCACGGAGCAGCACCCTCGGGGAAGGAGGGGACACGGGAACGGGGCCCCCCACGCCCTCACCTCCTCCTCCTCCAGCCGCCGCAGCGCGTCGCTGATGTACTTCACGTGCTGGGTGGTCAGCGTCACCAGGGCCGTGTAGCGAGTCCTCAAATCCATGAACTGCCCGGGCAGAGAGGGGAAAACAGAGGGGAGAAAGGGGGGGGGTGCCTCAGTCCTGCTGGCAGACCCAGAGCGTCACACGACACACGGATGCAGCACCTCGGATGCAGCACCTCGGATGCAGCACCTCGGATGCAGCACCTCTCGCTCAGGAACCCCCCCAGGGCGCCTGGGGATGAGGCCGGTGGAAGGCGGCGAGCCTGCTGGGGAGGGTGGTGGCCACACGAGGCATGAAGGCGGCGAGCCTGCTGGGGAGGGTGGTGGCCACACGAGGCATGAAGGCAGCGAGCCTGCTGGGGAGGGTGGTGGCCACACGAGGCATGAAGGCAGCGAGCCTGCTGGGGAGGGTGGTGGCCACACGAGGCATGAAGGCAGCGAGCCTGCTGGGGAGGGTGGTGGCCACACGAGGCATGAAGGCAGCGAGCCTGCTGGGGAGGGTGGTGGCCACACGAGGCATGAAGGCAGCGAGCCTGCTGGGGAGGGTGGTGGCCACACGAGGCATGAAGGCAGCGAGCCTGCTGGGGAGGGTGGTGGCCACACGAGGCATGAAGGCAGCGAGCCTGCTGGGGAGGGTGGTGGCCACACGAGGCATGAAGGCAGCGAGCCTGCTGGGGAGGGTGGTGGCCACACGAGGCATGAAGGCAGCGAGCCTGCTGGGGAGGGTGGTGGCCACACGAGGCATGAAGGCAGCGAGCCTGCTGGGGAGGGTGGTGGCCACACGAGGCATGAAGGCAGCGAGCCTGCTGGGGAGGGTGGTGGCCACACGAGGCATGAAGGCAGCGAGCCTGCTGGGGAGGGTGGTGGCCACACGAGGCATGAAGGCAGCGAGCCTGCTGGGGAGGGTGGTGGCCACACGGGGCAGGGCGGTGGCCACACGGGGCACGCTGCACGGCGCCGGGGCCAGGGGGACGCTCCCGCACACTCCGGCCACGGGCGGCTGGGGCAGATGCTCAGCTCTTTACAGAGGCCTACCGGGATTCTTCAATAATCCACACCTGAGCAGAGGGGAGGCTCGGGTCCCTGGGATCATCCTGGTTCTCATCCCAAGGATGCACACACAGCAACGCTGCGTGGTGCTCTGCTTATTTACCTCGCGAGGCTGAAGGGCTGAGCCGACCCCGCTGGATTTGACCCAGGGGTTCCCAGGGGCTCCCAGGAGTCTAGGTATGGCATACCTGGTGCTTAGGGCACTAAGCCATCCTCTCTGGCTATTGGAAAAAACAGCGAGGGTGGAAACTTTATTTGTACGAGGGAGTTCAGCAGAAAGGAGCTCATTTCACAGAGGCTGCTGGGCGGTTCTTGCTGGGCGTGTCGAAGGACCCCCCAAAATTCCCCCCTGCCGAGCTTAGGCGGGTTCCTATGATGCCCTAGGTTTTAACTTTTATATTTTTCAAATCCTGTACTGCCCAGTGTGTAACTCTGAAGTTTCTTTTAGCTTTTTAGCTGCTCTCCTAGGCCAGATAGACACAACAAAGCCTCTCTGAGCTTGCTATTCAAGGACACTCAGACTGTCCTAGGCCCAAAAGGTGTAAACTAGAGCCCCTAGAGAGGTGGAGAAACTGAAGAAATTACATCATTAGCTAAAGTTTTAATTGGCGAATTTATGCTGATATGCAAATGGACCAAACCTATAAAAGTGTGAGGAACTCGTGACTTGTCGTCCATCTTGGGGTCCATTTTTTGGAAGCAGCTTTATTTTTTTGGCTCCCCAGGGTGCACCTTTGAAGGCCTTTCAAATGAACACCTACCTTTACTCCCTGACTCCTGTCTAGTCTCTGTTTCTAGGGAGCCACTCGAGGCATCACCTACCTCCTGGGTGATGGCATCCGAGGAGGAGAGCATCCGCCGGCGCTTCATGGGGGACTTCTGCTGCGACTCCACGAAGGCCCTGTAGGTCATCAGCTGCAGCTCGTAGTCCTGCAAAGGCGGGAAGATGTGGAGATCTGCAAACCCTGCCGGGGCTGCTCCTGCCCAGCCCGCCCCACCCGGGTGCAGGAGGGGGAACCGTACCTTGACGGCGGCCGAGTATTGCTGGGAGAATTTCTGACACTGGTCCAGCTTGGCTTGGTTCTTCTCGATTTCTGCAGCCAAAGCCTTCAAGGAAATTCAAAGCAAAAGGGGTTGTCAGGACAGGTTGGCGGAGTTGTTGCCCAGAGAAGCTGTGGATGCTCCCAACCCTGGAAGTGCCCAAGGCCAGGTGGGACGGGCCTTGGAGCAGCCTGGGAGAGTGGAAGGTGTCCCTGCCCACGGCACGGGGGTTGAAATGAGATGATCTTGAAGATCCCTTCCAACCCAACCTTTCTGGGATTCTATGACAGCAGCCATGGGGGGGTGAGCAGAATTCTGGCTCCACATCCCTGCACTTTCGGGTGAAATCTTTACACTCTCCAATTTTTCACGCAAGACCTCATCTGCACCTCGAGTCAAGCAGAGTTCCTCCACTTCCCAGACACCCAGCTCAGGCCTGCAGCCTCTTCCCTGCTGCTCCTCATATTTTCAGGCTCAGAGGTGAAAAGAAATGACACTGTCACTGCAAGCAACGAGACATCACGAGGTGCTGCCTCACCGTTTGCTGGCTGAGCTGCTCCGACAGCACCCGGCTGTCCTCTGCCTGGCCGGGCTTCATCAGCTCCTGCTGGGCTGTGATCTCCTCGATCCACTGGATCAGGGCGCTGTGGCACTGCCGGTAATCACTCAGCACCTCCTGGATGCTCTCCAGCTCCGTGTGGCTGAGACAGAACCACCACAGGTAAGAGGAGGAGGGGGTCAAACGCCTCCAGCGGGAATCCCAGCCGGAAAAATTTCACCAGCAACAAGCCCGAGCCAACTCTCCGGCTGAAGCTGAGGAGAGGGGGCAGGAGGTTCCTCACCGGGTCTCGATCTGGGCGCAGGCTCGCTGCCAGCGATCCCACAGCTGGCTCCCCTTCTCCTGGAAGCGCTCCAGGTCGATGCTGCGCTCCTGCCTCAGCCGGAACAGCTGCTCCCCCACCTCCTTCGCCCTCGCCATCTCCTCCTCCAGCGTGGAGAACACGGAGCCCTTGTCCTTCACCTCCCCGAGCCATTGCTGCAAAAGGAGACGGCACCGCGTCGGTGGCACCGAAAGCAGAAGGGACCAAGCCAGGGATGCCCCTCTGCCTGGAGCTGGCAGAGCTGGGAAGGGGTCAGTGGGTTCGTTTTCCCACCGTCCTTAACCTGCAAAGAACTGGGGGGTTACAGGAGGTGTGGAATGAAGGGGACCATGCTCCCAGGTCAGAGTGGCTCAGGCCCTGCCCTACAGCAGCAGGCAGAGCACAAGCCACCTCCTCTACTCTTAAAAAGCAATCAGGGGAACCACACCAGCAGCACAAAACCCTCTCAAGATGTATTGAGGCAAGAGAAACGTCCCACAGCCCAAATCCGGCAGGAAAAAGGGAAGGACCCTGCTTGACAAACCCAGCAGCACCAACCTGCAGCGCCGTCCTGTGAGTCTGAATGGCTGCCAGGTCAGCGGGAACGGCCTCCTCCTGGCTCAGCTTCACCTCGTAGCCTTTCACCAGGGATTCTGCTCCTTGGGTGTTGCGGATAATGACATCAACCGTCTTCAACCTGGCAAATCAAACAGAGGCAGCACGATGACGCCCCGGACGCGGCAGAGATCCGGAGGCTGCACCGTGAGCTGCAGGGGGATGGACTCGGTTACGTCCAGCACGAGGTGTGTTGGAGGGACAGAAAAAGGCCTTTGGGAACACCCAAAAGGGTATTTGGGAGCAGAGGCACATCCCGACTCACTTCTCCAGGTAGATGGAGGACAGCCCATGCGTCTGCTCCATCTTGTTCACCACCAAGTCCAGCTCTGAGCGCAGGTGGGGCGTGCTGGGCCCCGCAGGAGCCTTGTCCAGGAAGCTGCAGCATCTCTCAGACACAACCCTGAGCTCCGACTGCAGCTGCTGCAGATCCTCCTGCGTGCGCTGCGGAGGGAGGGAGGGAGGGAACGTGAAAGGAGAGCCTGAACAGGCAGGGAAAAAGCAGGACTGCCCTTGGCAAAGGAGCTGGTGGGAAACGAAGCAGGCAGCCCACCCGCTGAGGTTTCCTGCTGCCTTCTGAACAACCAGAGTCCCTCAAACCCCGCACCCTTCGCCCACACGCTCACCCCAGAGGAGCTACAGCTATTTCTGCACCCGTGTCCATCCCGGCCCTCCCCTGCCCACCTCCCAGCAGCAGGCCTGACCTCCTGCTCCGCGACGCGGATGGCGTTCTCCTGGATGGTGTCACCATCTGCCCGGGCGCTGCTCGGGGCCTGGATGCGGCTCACGAGCCGCTGCTCGCACTCCTCTAGGCGCAGGCGGATGTTCTTCAGCTCGGACAGGTACGTCCTGGCCACGGTCTCATCCTTGTCCTCTGCAAGGCCGAGACACACAGAGCAGCAGCTCAAGCACCGCGGGCCAACATCAGCGGGACCCGCCGGAACCGCCGGAGCCGAGCGCGGCGCCGCGCCGGCACCGGGATCTCTGCTCGGGTGCAAAACACAGTAATCAAATCATCTCCTTCCAGAGCCCAACCACGGGGAACCTCGCCGGAGCCCCCCGTCCTAGCGGGACTCACGGTGTCACAAGTGCCACCACCACCCATGTTTTCTAGACTAAAGACCAAACGTGGGAAGGACTCCTCGCTTGGGATGCATCCTGATGACCAAACCCACTGCCAGCAAGGTAAGGACTCAGCAGTCGGGCTGAAGGCTGCAAAGCCAAGGGTTCTCTGCGGGAATGCTGCTGGACAAAGGCCGAACACACGGATGGATGGAGAAATAAGGAGAGCAGCTGCTCACGCCATCAACCAGCCAGCTCAGGAAAAGAAGAACACGAGGCCGCCCCATAAATCCTTTGTTTATGAGTTCCCACAGCTCCTGGTTAAACCATCAGGCCCTTTGAAGCTCACCGTTCTCCATGGACTCCAGCAGCTGCCGGATGTGTTCCTTGGAAGACTCCACTTCCTCCTCCAGGCGCAGCCGGTCCGACACGGAGAAGAGCTCCGAGTCCCGGCTGTCCTGCAGGAAATCCTCGTAGTGGGCCTGGAGGCTCTTCAGGGCTTGCTGACACTCCCCTTGAGCCAAGGATCTGAGCTGCAGGTGGGAAAAAGGGCACGTGCAAACGTCAGGAACAACTTCCTGCGCACCAACCCAACCGCCTTCATCTGCCGGGGCAGCGTTTCCAGGGGAGGAAAGGTAAATCCTCTCTATCAGCCTCCTGCCCCCCTCTAGCCATGCTCGCTCCCTAATGAAATGCCCAATCCACAATCTCTCATTGGCAGTGAACTCCTGGCGCTCTTTTTATTGGGAAAAGCTGCAATCCCTTTGCACAGCACCCCCAAGCTCAGGTTTTCCAGGTGTAAACTGTTCCCCTTCTCCCCCCGCTGTTCCCCGTAGCTGCAAACTGTGACCCTTTCCAAGGCGATCCGGGTGTAAAGACCCTTGGCTTCCCCTGTCTTGAACTGTCTGGTTTTCCCCCTCTCCTCTGCCACACAAAGGAGCCTTGAGAGCAGCACAGCCCCGGAACCAGGCAGGGCAGTTCCCCCAGACCTTTTCCACGCTGAAGCTCTGCACCAGGGCGATGTCCTTCCGCAGGTAGTTCCAGGAGATGAGGCTCTTGGTGTTCATGTGGAGCTGGTGCCAGAGAGCCATCACCTTCTGGTACAGCTGCTCCACCCTGCAAGGGGAAGGAGCAGATCCCATCAGCCCTGGATCTTCCCAGCAAACCCAACCCTGATCCTCCAGCCACCACTGCCAGACAGCAGCCCGTAAATCCCATCGATCCCAGTGATCCCAGTCTGGCAGCAGGCAGGGAGTGGTGCTCCTGCTGTTCAAGTGCCACAGATCCCTGGGGGGATCCCTCCTCCCAGACTGCCATTTTTGCATTTTGCAAGCTGCTGCAGCAATCACTGCAACGGAGTTTGCAGCTGTAGAACCACGAGGGACCCCCTTCCTCACCACAAACCTCTTTCATTCCTCCATCCCCACTTTCTTCCCATTCCCACCCCAAATCTGACCCCTCCCACGCCACCACCCCACCTCTCTGGGACTGCCACCGAAGGTACCTGTTGGCCATCTCGATGGCCTCCTTGTTGGGCGGGGGGATCAGGAAGCAGACAGAAGGCACCATGGCCTCGTTCCCCGTGGGGCTGATCACCTTCCACTTGGTCCTCTGGGAGTTGTCCTCCAGCACGCACTCGTCGTTCCTGCAGATGGTGATCTGCGACAGCACCGACACCCCCAGCCCGTCAGAGCCAGCAGCAGGGCCGTGCACGCCTGTCCCTGCTGCCAGCCCCTCTCCCGGGGGGCGAGCCAGCTCCCAAAAATACCCAGATGGATCTGTTTCAATCCAGCAGCGGCCTGGAACGGCGCCAAGCTCGTGCCGGGAGAGGAAGGGATGGGGAAGCGAAAGGGAGCTGGCTGCCACCCACGAGCTCCTTTGGCTGAGGCTGATGGAGCCCGTCCTCCCTGGAAGGGGAAAGGACTCCAGCTCCTGCCCGGAATGAGCCTGAGACATGGGAATCTGCTCCAGGAAAAACAGCCCTGCCGTTTCCCTCCCTCCGTCTTCCCACTCCTGCTTTCCACTGACAGATTCTACGGAGCTCATCCTAAACTGCCACGGGTGTCACTCCCCCTGCCTTGTCCCTGCCTTCCCTTCCCGAGCGCCACCAACACCCTCCCCCAGCCCTCACCTCGATCTGCCGGTAGTCACAGACAGCCTTGATGGGGATCGTGCTCTTCACGGCGTGCTCCGGGTTCCTGGGCCGCAGCTGGACGATGGCTTTGGACCGTCCCACCAGGCTGGCCACGGAGCTCTTGGACTGGATGAGCTGCTCCTTCTCATCCTGGCGGGGAGAAGGAGGATGGGCAGGCTGCCCGAGGATGGCGAGGGGAGGTGTCTCCTGGGCACCTCAGCTCTGTCCCCCCCGCCCCCGGTGCTGGCCTGCCAGGGCTGAGCAAACACGCCAGGAGGATCCTGCTGCCCCGGCAGGATGGGAAGAGGGCTCAGGAGATGGGATGGGAGGGAGGACGGACGTCACTGCTACTCCCACTGCCCTGCAAAGCCACATGCACGCCTCTGGCTCTCCGGCTGGCAGGACAAGAGAACGTTTTCTTTTACAAGGACAAAAAAAGAGAACACAACATCCACCGAAAGGAAGTCCCAGGAGCTGTGAGGGGCTGAGCGCAGGACAATCTCCAGCCCAAAGCTGGGGACGTTTGGCTGCCTGGAGGAGAGCCCAGGGAAGCATGCTCCCTTCTCTAAAGCCAAGGATGAGGGGGTGCTTAAACCAATGGCTGGAATGGGAGAGGATGAATTTATGCGGATAGAACACCTCAGGAGAAGGGGCTCGTGGTGGAGCGACCGCACAGGCCTCTGGCTTTTGGGGAGAAATCCACCAAATCCTACAAATCCCCGCTGGGTTTGGTGATGGAACCAACCCAGGGGGGAACTGCTGGCAAAGCTCCCCTGGAACAGGCTCCGGCAGCGGCGGAGACGTGTGCGGATCACCACCCTGGCAGCTCGTGTGGCTGTGGCCAAGGTTTCCAAAAAAAAAAACCAAAATAAAAGGATCCCAGAGAAGGTTCTCCCTCATGCTCGGTACTCTGGGGTTGGTTAGTGTGCTGCGACAGTGGGGGAGAATTTAATGGTTAAAAAATAAATTAAAAAAAAAAAGAAAAGGAAAATAAAAAGAAAAGAATAAATGATTAAATAAACTACCTGTGCCTGTCCCAGGGAGCATGATTGGAAGAAATACAACTTTAACTTATTAGGTAAGAAAGAGTAATATAGCTGAGCTCAGGGCAGCTGCCCCAGGCCTGGGTTGGTGGCCACCCCCAGGCAGCCTCTCCCACCCCAGATGGCACCTGCCAGACTCCTGCTGTTCCAGGGCTCCCCGACACAGACCCCAGGAGCCAGGCCAGGACAGCCCCGAGACCCTGACAGAGAGCACGGGGGAGCCCCCAGGCCTCCGGGAGAGAAGACAGCGCTGGTGCACCCAGCAAGGGCACCCCAGTGCCACTGGGGACACGCTGGGCAGCGGCACGGAGAGCAGAGCGGCCTCCACGCACTCGGCCTCACCTCCTGACCCTGCCACCGCGCTTCACCCGCAGCCCAAATCCTCCCCTGACCCCGGGGTCAAGCACCAGCTGATGCTTTGCTCCTCAGGGGTTGTTCTTAGGTCGGGTTTTTTTTTTTCCCCCCAGGCCAAATCGGGCAGGAAGGCGACAGTGGCACGGCCCGGGCTCTGCTCTGCCGCAGCTAAGCCAGGCCACGTGTCCAGAGATCAGCCCCTGGCACAGCCAGGCCGCCCTGGCTCTCCCCCGTGCAGCAGGACGGATTAACGCGGGATTTGGGCTGGATAAAGAGCGGGCGTTTCTGCACCGGCTCCAAAGCAGCGCCAGGAGCATCCGACGGGCCCTGCCTTTGTCAGCAGGGCTCCAGCAGGGTGGCACGACGGGCACGGCTGGGGCAGGAGCAGCTCACGTGTCAGGCTGGGACCCTGCACAGACAGCACGGGCTGCGTGCTCCTCACCCTGAGGGCACAGAGAGCCTGGATGGTGCCTCTGAACGACAGCGACCAACTGCAGCCACGCCACGCAGCTGGGGCCACCACAGCCTGCACCCCCACGGCCACCCAGCAGCTCCAAGGGAAAGCAAATCACCGCCCGAGGCGGAAAACAAACCACATCCCCACCGAACCGCGGGGAAAAAGAGCCCAGTTCCCCCTGGGGAAGCAAGAGGTGCCCCAGGCGACGCTGGTGGGCCGGAGCAGGGCGGTGGGGAGTGGGAGAACCCACCATGGAGTCCTGCAGCAGGTCCTCCAGCCGCGTCAGGCTCGTGTTGTGGTCGCAGGAGTATTTCCTTTTGATGGAGTCCTGCAGGTTCCGCAGGTACGTCTCCGACTCCCGGGCGTCGCTGAAGAACTGCCGAAGCAAAAAGGGTCACGGGGGCCTGGACAAGCGCCCTGAGCAGGCTGAAGGGAGGCGAGGAGCACCCCAAAGGCTCAGCCAGCAGCTCCTGATGCTGCTCTGGCTGCGAGGGCAGGACCGTCCCGTGGGGATGGCCAGAACTGCAGGGAAGCTGACCCCTGTTTCCCCTGGCAGTGCGCAGGGAGCAGCTAACAGACATTCCAGAGAAAGCCCAAATCCCTCCCTTCCCCCTCCCCCGAGGAGACCAGCAGCACAGGGAGCTCAGGGAGCGGGACTCAGCGGGTGGGACCGAGGGAATTTGGTCCCAAATACCTGGAAGTAGGCAGCGTTCTCCTTGACGTGCTGCTCCACGCACAGGCAGAGCTGCTTGATCCACTGCCACTGGGTGTGCACGGCAGCGCTGTAGGCCTGCGGAAAACACGGAAAAGGGCGCTGGAAAAGGGGCACTCACAGCCAGGAAGGGCACGGGGAGGACACAGGAGCCAGAGGGAGGGACAGGAATGGCCAAAATCTGGCTGCAGCCAGGAGGGTTTGGACACTGGAGATGGCAGACCCCGTCTCAGTGTCCCCATGTCCCACACAGCCACGATGCCAGAGGCAGGAACAGGTTGGAAAAGGTTCCCACAGCCCTTTGCTTCACCACCAGAGTGTCCCTGGAAGCCTGGATGGCTCCAGGGCAGCCAAGGCCATTCCCTGCATCACCCTGCTCATGTTTGCGTCCTCATCTGAGGCGGGCACTATTTGGGAACGGCCACTTCCCAAAATGAAACAGCTCCACTGCCACAGCGGTGTCCTGCCACCACAGAACACCTCCTTGGGCGCTGCGGGGTGGGGCAGCGAGTCTCCCAGCTCCCCGTGAGGTGCTCTGATCCTCGGGAACCCCACGGCTCTCCCAGGCTCCCGCTCACCTCCACGGTTTGCTTGGCCGGGTGGTTCTCCAGGGAGAGCAGCTCAGCCGTGTCCTGGAGGGAGCGGAAGATGTCCTGCTTCTCTTCCAGCTCTGCCGTCAGCTCCTGCACGGGGGACACGGGCAAAGCCCAAGCCTCAGCTCTGGGACCTCGCTCACACCGCGTGGGGGTTCTGCGGGAAACGCCAGCGGATCCCGGGGAACCCAGCACGGCACCACAGCCCCGTTCCCGACGGGAATCTGCCTCCTGTGTGCCAAACAGCCACTGGAAACCTGCCCAGGGACCTCTTCAGCTCCAGACAGCGAGATTGTGGAGAGATGGGAATTTATTTATACTGCTTTAAAGAGGAATTCATCTTCCTCCTTGGCTCAGACTTACCCCCCTTCACCCCCGCTAGTTCAAGACGCCTTGAGCTCCAAAATAACACTAAAAATACATCTTTTGATGCCTTTTTGATTGCAATTCAATTGAACACACATTTCCATTTCACACTCTGCTCTGGGGACAGCTTCCTTCAGCTCCGTTCAGGAGCAACAGGCTCGGCGAGCTGGGAGGGAGCATCCAGCCTGGGGAGCTCGGGTCTGCTGGGAGCTGAGGGCTCCACAGCGGATCAGAAGCAGCACCTGCCCCTCCCCAGCACTCACCGAGAAGTAATTCTTCTTGGCTGCAATGTTGGGGTTGCTGTCACTCCAGTCGTAGGCCAGCTCCTCCTCCTCCTTCTCGTTCAGCCAGATCAGCTCGGCAGTGGCCCGGGACACGAAGCCGTGCAAGCTCTGGAGGTGCCTCAGCCGGAAGCTCGAGGTTTCCTGGGCACGAGGAATTACTGATTATCCCTCCTCCCTGCTCCGTAGCCGATGGGTTCCCTCCCCTGTGCGCAGCCCCGGAGCGGGGATGGAGCCCAGGCTCGCCGGGCCGCGCTGGGAGCCCACTCACCATCAGCTTGCAGTACTGTGTCTCCAGCTTGCCCAGCGTCTCCGTGTAGCTCGCGCGGAAATTCGGAGACATCTTGCCCTGAGGGACGAGAAATGCTCCCGTTACCCCGCCCAGGACGGCATCGCCCAGAACCCACAGCCCCAAATCTTCCTCCCGCAGCTCTGCGCGAGGAAGGGGAGGTGGAGAGGGTGGCTCGGGGCAGCACCGCATCATCTCAGAAGCTCCATCCTCAAAAATCACCTCTGTCCGAGGAATGTGACCCACAAGAGCCGATCCCGATGCCCTCAGCACCCCCCACGTGGGGCCACGCCCGGTGTCACCCACCCCGTGCCACTGTACCTCGTACACCCTGGCCTCCTTCACGCTGGAGCCCAGGTCCTCCACGCTGGCGTGGATGTGCCTCTGGGTCTCCAGCTGGGACTCCACGCTCGGCAGGTCGGTGCCCCACTCCGCCCGCTCCAGCCTCATCTGAAACCGAGAGGCTCAGGTCAGCGCTGCTCATTCTGCTCTCAAAAGGACAGCAGGAATCCCCCCCTGGTCATCCCAGAGGGAACAAACATGTCCCAGTCCTGGGAGAAGAACCTAAGCCAGTGGTCCGACACCGAATATTTCTGGGACAGCCTGCACAAGCTTCCCACCCATGTAAGAGCAAGTGACTGCATCGGCACAGATCTGCTTCCAGCCTTGGAAGGCTCCTCTGATCTCCCCTGGCCAGCAGGACCACAAGAGAGAAAACCCAGCTCCACACAGAAGCCTCAGATCTCCGAAAACTACAAACCATCAGAGCAACTGCTCACAGGTAACAGCAGGAAAAGGCCCAGGGCAGCTTCCCACATCAGTCAGAGCAGAGGCCGGAGGTCTGGCCCAGCACTCACCTGCATCTCCTCCACCCAGGCCAGCAGCTCGTAGACGAAGCGGAGGCTGCCTTCATCTTCGGAGGAGGAGATGGCCACCAGCTCCGTCCTGGTCATCGGCTTCCGGAACCAGGAGGCTGAGGAGGTGTGGAGCCCCTTGGTCAGGGACTCGCCCTTCAAGTGCGTCGTGCTCAGCGTGGACGTGGGCGCCAGCTCCAGCGTGGAGAAGTGGCCTTTCCTGTACAGGTTGGTGCACTCCAGCCTCAGCGTCACCAGCTCGTCCTGCAGCCTCATGATCCTGGGGAAGCAAGCAAGGAGTGGATGAGGGAGGGGGACACGCGCTCCCTCCTTCTCCCAAAACAGAGCAGATGCGCAGCCCCTGAGGGAGCTTCTCCACGGGCACCTGAACACCAGCTCCTCCAGCTGGTAGTAGTTCTCGTCCCGGAGGATCTGCACGTCCACCTGGAGCTGGCGTAGGAGCCCCTCGCACTCCTGCAGGTACACCACCACGTCGGACTCGTACTGCACCGGCTGGCCCGACTCCAGGTGAGCGGCGTCCTGTGGGGACACGGGACACTCAGGGCCGGGTCCCCTCAGCCCGGGAGGGGCAGGGAGAACACCACAGCAGCCCAGCTTGGAGACCGGGAACGCCTTTTGGTCCACGAGCTCAGCTGGGGCGGAACATGAATCCATCTCCCCACGTCACACCCAGGACAGCCCCTTTAGGAAAAGCTTCTGGAGATGAACTGAAAGCTTCCGTGGATAGATGGGATCACCATTTTTAGCTCCCAGCCCTTTCAGCCAACATCTCTTTCTCCCACAACAAAGAAAACCTCTTCAGAAACCTGCTCCCTACCCGGGCTCTGCCACCAAGTCCCTTCCGCCAGGCAAATAAAATAGATTTTGGGGTTTTTAAGCCTCATTATACAACAAAAGTCATACAACGAGCTTTCCCAGTGAGGGGAAAGTTTCTCGCTGGTGTTCCTCTCCACACCAGCACCCCTGCAGATGTCCAGCCCCACTCGCTGTATTCCCAGAGAGCAAGACCACTCCCCATCCCCCTGTCCTCGAGGTGATCTGTGGATCACCAAGTATCCACCAGCTCCCCTACAGCACCTCTGGGACAGGCTGAAGGGCAGAAGAGAAAGGAAAATTGTCCAGGGAAACCCCAGGCAGAAGAGAGGGGAGGAGATGGGTACAAAAGAAGAGCAGGAAAACAAAGAAATCCATAAAATCAGGAGGGGGAAACACCACCCCTCCACTCACAGCCTGCAGCGTGTTCTTCGCCAGGGTGAGCTTCTCCTCACAGCTCAGAGCACCATTCTGGATTTTGTTAGCGATTTGTAGCAGCAATTCCAGCCTGGAATGACAGAGGGAGGTGAGAGAGGGGGGTTTGGATGTCCCTGTGGCCAGAGGGAGGAGCAGGGGACGTCCCTGCCGTGGGCACAGCACCGACCTCTCCACCGCCGGCCGCAGGAGCTTCTCGCGCTCCAGCATCTCGATGATGAGCTTGCCCCACTCCTCCTCCACGTCGTTGGGGTGGTAGCCCTGGGGCAACTTGATGCGTCCAAACTCAATCCATACCTGGGGGGAAACATCGCAGGTTGGCGTTTCCCACCTCTCCCTTGAGCGAGGCAAGAGGGGCTCCCGCAGTGTGCTGCTCTCTGCCTCCTTTATCCTGAGGGTTATTCCCACTTCTCCATCCCAAAATAAACCCGAACTGAGCACGGTTCAGTCTTGCTAAAAAAGCACAACGTTCCCCCCCGCCAGCCTCCGGGCAGCCACGGGTGAGCCTTACCTCGAGCAGTTTGTAGAGCTCCTCTATCTGTCCTTTTTCCTGCTCCTTCGCCGGGATTTCAGTTTCTTTGAAGTGGATGTACTGGTTATAAAGTGCCTGGGATGAGAAAGGCTCGTCAGGAACCAGCCCTGGGAATGCCACCACGCGCCCCTCGGCGCTGGGCACGGGGGACGCTGCAGGTGGACCCTGCCCAGGACCTACCTTTAGCTCTACAGGGTTCTGGGGGAAGGATTTGTCTGACATGAGTATCGTGTGCTGCTTGATCCACGAGACGAGGGACTCCACGCGGGTCTGGTATTCCAGCCACCTCGAATCCACCTCCTGCGGGGCCAGAGTGTCTTTGCTGGCAGGCAAATCTCCGTGGGGATCAGGGAGAGCCCAGAGCACAGAGGGAACGGAGGTGCCATCCCAGGAACAGGAAGGAGGAAAGGAGGAGGGTTCTCCTGGAAGCTCTCTGGAAGCTCAGCGTTTTTTACGCCTGGACAGCGCCGTGGGCTTACAGACACCCAGCAGGACGCAGGGCAGACACCACAACGGGGACGCTCCTTCCTCCCCCTGAGCCTCCTCCCCCTCCTCAGCCCTCTTCCACAGGGAACAGACCCTTTCCCAAACCCTTCCCACGACCCCCCAGCTGCCTCCCAAACGGCTGTCCCAGCCTCCCAGCCCGCAGCAGTGCTTACGATGGCGCTGATCCCTTCTCCTCCCTCGGGGACTTTGGGAAAGGCATCGTAGATTGAAGACACGTAAGTTATCACGGATTTCTCGTCCGGAGAGGGGACGTCCACATCTGCCAAGAGGGAAGCAGAAAGGCAGTGAGGAAAGGGAGCGGGAGGAGAGGCCGGCGTCTCCCCGCACTGGTCAGGTGCCCTGGCCACCCACCTTCGGCGTCCAGCAGCCGCGTGACCCCCAGGCGCTCGGCGATCTCGAAGGCCTGCTCCAGGTTCTCCCGGTTACTCTGGACCTGCACCCTCTCCATGTCCACCAGATCTGGCCTGCAAGACACACCCCCGAGTCACAGCCAGCAGCAGGCGGCCAGGGCAGAGCATCCTGGACAGGCATCGCTGCCACGGGGGGCTCTGAGGGTTGGTCTGAGCCCCTGCCCCAGGCCGGTGGCTCTCTGAGGGGACCTGGGCTGCAGCACCTCCCTGGCTCACCCCCTTTGGGAATGGGGGTGCAGGCTGCAAAAAGCCTCTTGGTCCCAGCTGGAGAAGCAGGAACCATGAGAGGTTTAACTGCTGCTTGGGAGACCCCCGAGATCCTCGGATAAAAGGATGGAAGTGCTGCTGCTCACGGAGAGTGAAAGGGCAGCACTGACACGTAGCCACTGCAGCACTCAGGAGTTTAAAAGCTTTTCTTTCCTGCCTCTCTCCCCAGCCCCATTAAGATGTTTTTTTTCCTGCAACTTGATGTATTTTTCGCTCATTCCGAGCATCCCCCCTCCACCGCCACAGCTACCTGGCAGAAGGGATAACTCCAGGCAAAAAAGACACTGCTCCCTGCCAGCCTCACCCCCATCTCCGAGCACTCCAGCCCATCACTGACCCCCGGGAGATCCTCATCCCTGCCCACTGCTCCTTCCTGCCTACCTGTATCTATGGATGAGGGCGTTGAACATCTTGCCATCGCTCCAGCACGAGGAGAAGTTGGTGCACTTCACCCCGATGTAACCTGCTGTCACCTTCTGCGTCCACAGCAGCAGCTTCTCCTTGGCTGACATATCCCCCAGCTCCCCGCTGATGTAGATGTCAGAGATCTGCAAGGAAGCAGCACAGCCATGGGAGGATGCAGGAGCAGGGAAAGCTCCACCAGGCACATCCAGTTTCTATGAGCTCGCCCCAGACCCGGCTACCTGAAAGGGCAGGAGGCAACTCATGGTCACCACGGGGGGAGAGAGAGGGGAGCTGAGAAACTTGGGAACGGGGTCACCGGACGTGCAGGAGAACAGCGGGGTGGTGTGGTTTGGGCAGGCAGAGCCAGATTTGCCAGCCCCATGTCACAGGGGCACCAGGTGCTGCTTGGCCACGCAGCCCAGCCCAGCTGGGACACGACACCACCAAACCCCAGCTTCCAGCAAGCACCGGAGCCGCTCCCTCCGCACCATCCCTGTCCCCGCCAGGCAGGGACACACCTCGCTGGGAACACAACGTCCTGGAGAGAGGAGGCTCCAGGCAGGTCCCTTCCTGCCTCTCCCCGCTGTGAACACGCTGTGCACCCTCCTGTACCCTCACTCCTCCCACCAGGAGGGTGCCCCAGCACCCTCG
The DNA here is from genome assembly GCA_013397975.1 of Machaerirhynchus nigripectus. Taxonomy (NCBI): domain Eukaryota; kingdom Metazoa; phylum Chordata; class Aves; order Passeriformes; family Dicruridae; genus Machaerirhynchus; species Machaerirhynchus nigripectus. The sequence continues at coordinate 588,999 of VZRQ01000591.1, forward strand.
GACACCTGGGGCTCCCGCAGGAATGGTCACTCCCACCCAGCAGCGCCCGGGGTGGGCAGCGAGAAGGGACCACCACCAACATCCCTTGGTGGCTCTGCAGGTGTGGCAGAGGAGCTCCACCTGGAGCATCCTGGTGTAAAATAACGCCAACTTTAGAAGCAGGAAACAACACTCGGAGGGGAGGTTTTTCCCTGACCTCCAGCCATGGCGCAGCTCCGTGTCAGGGGCAAAGGGAAGCACAGGGACAAGGAGGTGACATCCCTCCCCCGCTCCTGCCTCGCTGGTGCCAGGGGGTGCTGGTGGCAGGGGTGCCGTGACCCAATTCCCAACAAAAGAGAGCGACAGTCACGGACCCCTCAGACAGGGCTGGCTGCGAATCCCAGACTGGCACGTGATGCCACGCATGTGTCCCCGCATGCCAGCATATTCCTGATTGGCACGGCTTCCTCCTCGCCCTCCCCTCTCCAGCTCCCCAGTTAGTACAATTACCTCCCCTTAATTAAGGGGTGGACAAAGGGGAGGACGGGAGCCGCTCGGATTTTGCGGGGTGCCCGCGGAAAAGCAACGCAGGCTCCCCGGATCCGTCCTCCCGGCACCGCAGGGAGGAGAAGGTGCGCCAGCACCCAGCCCTGCCCGCCGCCCTGAAAACAGCCAGCTGCTTTATTCCTGCCCAAAACACACCCGGCTGGGTGCTGGCATCGCACAGGGTCCCAGCTGTCAGACATCCCTCCGCAGGCAGGAGACCTGCGGGATTATCCGTCCCTCCCTCCCGCCGGCGCGGGGCGGATGCTGCCGGTGTCATTGGTATGCTGCGGCTCACCTCCCTCCCCAGCCTGATACGCTCATCACACATAAAACTGCTCTTTGTCAGCTGCTGCCACACCGCCAGAGCTGCCTTTAACTCCTCCAGCCCCGGGGCTGCCTTTCCCCGCGGACGTCGGGAGCCGGCACCTGGCGGCAGAGCCGGGAGGGATGGGACGATGAGCGGGGCAAGCAGCAGGGTGCAGGATGGGACCCTCCACGCCCGCAGGGAGCAGGGAGGGACCCAGAAAGCTCCCTCTGTTCGGCGCCCCTTTATTAATTACCTGACGGCTCTTAATGAGGAGCAGAATGAACCCTTCTGTGAAGCCACCCGCCGGCTGTGCCCCACCCGGCTCTCCAGTGCTGCTGCCCATCCAGGAGCACCCAGCTCTGATAAATCCTTTATTTTTCATCACTGACACGGCACTGGGGTTCTCCAGCCACTGGGCCTCTCCCCTGAGAGCATCCTTGAAGGAAACTCTCCTGGAGATGCGCTTACAGAGGTGCAGGGTGCGGCACCAGCTCCACCCTCCTTTCTTCACATGTCTGTGACAGGACAAAGATTTAGGGAGGCACCCGCGAGAAAAGAGAGAGGAAACTCGCAGGACCTGGGGCCAAACCCTTCCAAACCTTTCCAGCACCAGCTTCATGCATCGAGCAACTGGTGGCAGGATGCTGAAGGCCACATGGTGGCTGTGACACTGGTCCCAACCTGGCAAAGGTATGGGGGGCCACAGCCCCGCGAACCACGCACTTGTCCTGGGGCACTCAGAGCCTGGCTAGACCCAAGGGCACCTTTGCCCATGCCATCACCCCCAAAAGAGTGACCACCAAGCAGCAACAGGCTCCAAAACACAGAATCATCCCCTCCTGTTCCTCTTGGAGACCCCCCGGAGCAGGCAGAGCCCCCACGTCTCCACGTTCATCCTGCTGCTGTTCATCCTGCACGGGCAGCAGGAAGGGGACGCCCCAAACTCACACCCGAGCCAGCAGCCCCCGAGGGCACGTGTGCCACTGGTGACAGCAGCCACCAGCCGCACCCACCGGATTCAGTGACTGTCACCCTCAGCCTGCCTGTGCCAGGAGCAGAGGACAGGACAGGTTGGTCCCCAAGGGATACTTTCCCAGTGGGGAAAAGATTTCAGGAGCTTTCTGCCCCAGCATCCCGCCACCCGTGCTCGGCACGAGGCTGCCCCTTGCCAAAATGACCGTGCCCAGGGGCCACAAGGATCTGGGGCCCACCGAGCCAGGTCCCCCCACCCTGCTCCGGAAACGGGGGGCGAGGCCACACGCACACACTGACCATTGCTCCGGCTGTCCCCGAGCTCCCCCTCCAAGCCCGGCCCTCCACAGCGAGCCTGAGGCCACCATCAGAGGGTGACACCGTGGTCCCACCAGCTCCTGTGCCCTTGGCCGGCCGGTCGCTGCCGTACCCCGAGGAGCTCCGGGCCGCGCTGCCGCTGCGCCCGCTGAAGGAGGACGGGCTGCGGGAAGCCGGCAGTCTGTGACCATCTCCCTCCCCGGCCCGAGACGACGGCAACCCTGAGCTTCTCGCCACGCTGGCGTTTTCCAGCTGGTCCACCATGGGGGACGGCGTAGACAGCTCGGACACGGTGCCCGGCTCTGCTGCGGACGAGCAGGTCCACGCGGCGCTGGAGCTGGGATCATCGCTGCCTCCTTTCCCCCAGGCATCCAGGGCGCTGCCGGCCTCCGGCCCCCGGCTCGGCGCTGGCTCCTCGCCGGACACGGCGCCGGCCGGGGACGGGAGTCCCCCCGCAGGGCCATCGGTCCCCGCGCGCAGGGGCAGCAGCACGGCCCGGCAGCTGCCGCTCCTCTGCAGCTCGACCAGCCGGCTGACCGCCTTCTCGCAGTCCTTCTCGGCCGGGTTCTCCAGCAGGCGGGCGATGACGGTGGTGCCTTCCTCCCGGGCAGCTCCCGCCACACCCGGCCGCTGCGGCTCCAGCACCAGGCGCGCTTTCTGCACCTCCCCCTGGAAGCGCTCCTTCACCTGCACGATGATCCCGGGGTGCAGCGCCGCCACCTCGGGGTCCCCGCCGCGGGGCCGGCTGCCGGAGGGCTCCTCTCCTCCCTCCTGCCCGGGGGCTGCCTTCGACTTGGGCGCCTCCTCATCCTCGGCCACCTCCAGCGCCGGCGGCTCCTCCCGCGGGGCTGCCTCCGGCATCGCTCTCCTCTTCCCTCTCCGCCTCCGTCTGAAGCGGACCCTTTTTTTGGGAGACAGCGGTGCCTTCCCCACAGCTTTTTCCTTCTGCTCTTTAACGCAGCCCAGCGAATTCCCCATCTCCTGCTGCTCGGCGCCGGCAGGAACGCAGCTGAGCGAGTCGCCGGCTCCCGAATAAATCCCAGCCCGGGCTTCATCGGATCAACCGCCCGGCGCGCAGCGCTGCGCGGACTGCCCCTTGTCGCCGTCCCCTCCCGCCAGCCCTGCCGCCACCGCCGCCGCTCCAGACAGCCATCTTACAGCCTGGGCGCTGCGAGAAGACAAATTCAAAGCATCTCACTGCAGTTCAGAAATCACTTGACCTAAAAGCAGAGGGAGCGGGGATTGGCTGCGGCGTCCTTCTCTCCAAATATGAGGTAATTGGAGCACGGCCCTTGCCAACACAAACAGGGAGCAGGAATCAGGCAGCGGAGCGAGGAGGGGAGTGGGAGAGGGTGGGGGAGAGGGGGATAAAACACAAAACCTAGGGAAGGGTGGCAAAGGTAGAATAAAGGAAGGGGTGGGAGAGAAATGGGGGAAAAAAAAAAAAAAAGCGGGGAGGAGTCAGAGTGACTCTGCATGCACGGCAGCCGGCTCCGCAGGGCTGCTCCTCTCCAGTCCGGGAGGTTTGCTCCTTAATTCTTAATTCCGGGAGCCCCGGAAGCCCAGCTCGCGTGCCCACGCTGCTGCCAGGCTCGCCCAGTTTGGGGCGCAGAGGGGCGGCTCGAGGTGCCCCGGGGGGAGCCGGCATCGCTTCAGGGAGCCGCGGTCGGAGGGTCCCAGTAGGAACGGGAGTGTGATGCTGCCCATCCCATTCCATCCCATCCCATCCCAGTCCCAGTCCTGCCTCTCTCCTGTGGCTCCTGCCCCAAACGCAGGTGTTTGAGGAGCGTGGAGAATCCCAACCCTGCCTGCCAGCTCGGAGGGACCAGGGCAGGGTGACACGCACCGAAAGTGGGGGTGAAACAAAAATTGGGGAGCAGAGGGCATAAAGATGGGGGCGACTGGGCTCAGCCCCAGGAAGCAGGGAAACAACGAGGGAAACACTCAGCGAGGAAACAGTGAGGAAACACTCAACGAGGAGCGATCCAGAAGATGACTAAGGGAAACCAGTGACCACAAGAGCTCCTGGGGCACAGGAAAAAGCCCCCAGGGCACCAGGGCACCCCCCTCATCGTCACCACGCCAGCTCCCTGAGCTCCACACCGGCACCATCCCACCCCAAACCTCTCCCGGGGCTCTCCCAGCTGCCTGCCCCCAGGCAGCGGCACTGGGACACGGGAGATTAAGAGGTTCACAATGGAGCTACAACCCCAGAAAAAATCCCGTCAGCGCAGCGGGAGGAGGATGCGCGGGCTCGCCAGCACCAGCCCAGCTCCTGTGTCACCCGCCCTGTCCCCCACGGCAGGGTGGCTGCGTCCCCTCCCAGCCAGGCACGAAGGGGACCCAGGGCCTCCCGATGTCCCTCTCCTGCAGCAGAGGATGCACCAGGGCTGGGTGACCCCGAGGACAGCGGGGACGAGATGCCACAGCCAGGGCCCCACCGGAGGTGACAGTGACTCATCAGCATCCAGAGCCCGCCCGACCCCGGCTGCTTCCCAGGGCCAAAGCCTGGGAGAGCCTCGTCAGCAGCTCAGCCTCACACCCAGCTCAGCCTCACACCCAGCTCAGCCCCGTGCTGCCCCCAAAAGCCTCTCCCTGAGGCACTGCCCATCTTCCAAAAAATGCAATCTTCCAGTGCAATCTTCCTGGAGAGTCTCAGAGCCAGCACTAATCCCGCCTGGAAGATGACAGCAGGGATGAGGCAGGGAGCTGGGATCCGGCAGGGAGCTGGGATCCGGCAGGGAGCTGGGATCCAGCAGGGAGCTGGGATCCGGCAGGGAGCTGAGACCCTGCAGGGAGCTGGGACCCAGCAGGGAGCTGGGATCCAGCAGGGAGCTGGGATCCAGCAGCTCCCACAGGCTCGGTCCCACAGAGCTGATGCCACATGGGTGACGAGCTGCTGACAGCAGCACTGCCCAGCAAACCCCACACCCCAACTCACTGGCGGCCACACGTCACCCTCCTCCCCCCGAAGCCATCAGAGCTACAACTGGATAATTTTAAGCTGCTAAAAGACCCAAAACTCGCTTTTTCCAAGAGCATCTCCCAGCACACAATTGCTGGAGACAGTCCCGGGTCAGGGCGCTTCTTCCACTCCCGTGTGTGTCACCCAGCTGACACATTCCATTCCATTCCATTCCATTCCATTCCATCCCATCCCATCCCATCCCAGTGAAAGGTCCTGTGGCTGCACCGACCACCCAAAGGGCTGGGAGCACCTCGGGATAACAGCCCATGGCCCCTTCCAAATTTGCTCTTCTCCTCCAGAGGCTCCAGCTGAGCAAACAGCCACGGCCAACAACCCCGGGAGGCCGCGGCACACAACCCATCGTTAATGACTTCGTTATGCAAACGATGAGGGAAGGCTGTTGCTGTCCTCCCAACACGGTCTCCATGACACTGCCGTGAGCCTCCAGACCCATCCATGCGCTGACATCACCACGGAAAACGCAGAGAACACGGATTCCACCGCTCCCGACGCCCGCCCCGCGTCCTCCGGCCAGAAAATTCCGTGTCCTACCTGGAAGTGGAGGATGATGGTCCAGATGAGGCCCAGGGTGAGCTTGGGGTTGCCATCCGTGATGTCATCGTTGCGGATATTCACCAGTTTCACCTGGAAAAAAGGCAGCAGGGTTGAAGTTTCCCCGTCAGCCTCCCCCTGGAGAGGTCCCCAGGGCCACGCCAGGCACTCCAGTGAGGAGCAGGCACACAGGGAGATCCCAGTGCTCCCCAAAGAGGCAGCGAGGCCACCTCATCTCCTGGCTCGGGGAGGGTTTTTCCATGTTTGCAGCACTCTCCATCCAGAAGTGCTTCCCCAGCACTTAATGGCTTTACCTCAGCTCACGGAGCAGTGTCCCCGGAGCACTGGTGCATAATTGAGCAGCTACAGACCACAGAGAGTGGGGAAAAAGGGGGATGACCAAGCTTTTAACTCCAGCCTGGGCTCCAAACCAAGCTCTAATCAATCCCTAACGAAGGCAGGAACACCCTCACTCTTCTCCCCTGGGGGAGTCCCCGCTCCCCACCGCTCCACGGGACCCCATGGATCATTCCCAGCAGGAGTGTCTGGGGTGAGACATCCCAGCAAGGCCGCCAGGCCAACACACTTCAAAGGAAAAAGCTGTTTCATCCAAGTGGAGAGACAAGTTCCTAAGAGCCCTTGGCAAAATATCTCTATCCAGGAGCAGGGAAGGAGGAGGAGGAGGAGGAGGAGGAGGAGGAGGGGGGCTGGAAGCAGCTCACCCTCCCTGGAGTAGGGAACGTGCTCAAATTTATTCCGCGCCCTCAGGCCAGCAGCGAGGGAGAAAAGCCTCTGCTTCAGCATGAACTGGTCCCATTTATCACCAGCACCATCACCCTGGTGCATGTGGGAGCACCGAGGTGGGGAGAGCTGGCCCGACAGGCAGAACGGGACACCCGGGGCTGCGCGGGTTCCACCTGCAGAGCCAGCAAGTCTCGGGATGCATCCCACTGCTCCAGGCAGGACCTGCCCACGGCTGGCCTCTGCCAGCTGAGCAGGCACTGAGGGGCCAGCAGCCTGGAGGAGGGAGCCTGGCCTCCAAAAACAGAGGGATAACAAGTCCACGCTGATACCCAGAGGGGTGATGCCCCACAGAGGCACCCAGTGCCACAGCCGCCCATCCCCACAGCCTGAATCCACCAGGGAGCCCCAGGGGAGGCTTTTGGGGCGCAGAAGTGACATTTGCCAAGCCCTCCTCAGCGCTGGGGGCTGGTCCCTTTCTCCCAGTGGTTTCTGTGTGCAGGGGTGGTGTTCAGAGGCACAGCACCCCCAGGGAAAAGCTCCCTGGAAGCCATCCCCAGCCAGCAGCGCAGGGACAGGGACACCCCAGCATGGGCTGACGCTGCTCATCGACTCCTTCCAGCGCCTCAGACAAGAGGAAGAACCCACAGACCCACCCAGCTCTGCTGGATGAGCTCTTATCAGCCCTTACCTGCCGCTGCTTCAGGAAATCCAGGGCAATCTGCACGTTCTGCAGGCGGTGGAAGCGCATCCGCCCCTTCTCACGCGGCTGCAAGAGACAGGCAGCAGTTTTAGGTCAGGTTCGTGGGGCTGGGCTGGCAGCACCCCCACATGCACAGTGACCCCCCTCCCCGGGAGCCGTCAGCGTGCTGGTGTGACCCCCCGTGCCCCTACACATCCTGCTCTGCCTTGTTCTGGGAGCAAATAAGGTCGTTGCTATGCACAGTCCTGCTGGAAGAAGGTTAAAACGCCCTGCTGGGAGATGGAGGCGGGAAGATCCTGAGATCCAGACCTCTGCTGAGGCCCTGAGGGTCTGAGTCCAGGCCTGGCTCAGCCTCTGAGATCCCAGGGCAGGATCCTGCCCAGCTCACGGACAGCCAAGAGAGCTGGGAAGAGGCCTTGGCAAAGAGATGGAACGGGTACAGAGTGGAATTTGTCCAGGTGGAAGCTGAGGCAGGATGTGGGGACTCAGGCAGGGTCCCCACTGAGGGCAGAGGAACCCCAGCCTCAGCACCAGCCCCTCCAGCTCCTGGGGAACACGCACACGGGCAGGGGCTGCTGCTCCTCCAGGTACCTCTGAATCCCTTGGGAAGGGGCACAGGAGACACCCTGGGCCTTGCCCACCGCTGCTGAGGGTGAGGGATTTCCAGAGGTATCCTGAGCCACGGCCAGGGAAAAGGGATGGGAGGCTGGGTCAGCTCCGAATCAGCAGAAGCAGGGTTGCCAACCCAAAACCCGATGCCAGCCTCCACATGAGGAATCACCGGGATGTTCATGGGATCGCAGGAGTTTGAGGTTGGAAAGGACCTTAAAGACCATCTAATTCCAACCACAGGTGGGGGACACACCCCACCACCGTGTTCTGAACTGCTGGGACGCCCCAAGTGCTCCGAGTCACCTTCCTTTCCCAGCCTGAAGGGAAGAGCTGTCCCTGCAAGGGGAAGATCTGTCCCTGCAAGGGGAACACCTCCAGGGCACCACCGGGAAGGTGCCACAGCCCCAGCTCCTCCTGCACCCCTCCAGGGAGGCGACACCGCCCAAGGGCATTCGTCACCCCGAGCACAGGGGCTGGAGAACACATCTGGGCACGGTTTGGGGTCGGACCCTGGCCTGGGGCTGCGCTGCGCTCGCTCCCGCCCCCACTCCCGTGCAGGACCCCGCAAGGTGCCCGTGCCCGGAGCCCGTCCATGCAGTGCCAGGTGCGCGTGGCCCCGAGCAGCAGCGTGCGGGACCCGTCGCTGTCCCCTCCTCCCGCCCCGTGGAGGGGACACATGCTGTCACACCGTGGCGTGCCCCCGCCTTGCGGGCCGACCCCGCGGCGCACGCACGGACCATCCAGCTCCCGGGGAACACGGCCCCGGGACGGAGGCACATCCTCACAGCTCCCACAGCTCCTGCGGGGCACCCGGGCTGGGTTTTATCCCAAAGCCCGCGGGGAGCGGAGCGCTGGGACGGCGCTGGATGATCCGGCGGCGCCGCCGGGGGAGACGCTGCGGCCGGGGAGGGCTCGACCTACTTCTTCATCATCATCATCTTCCTCCTCCTCGCTGCTCGCGCGGCACCAGGCCGGCGCCGTCACCAGGCGAAGGCTCCGCTGAGCTGGCGGCTCTACGGGCTAAGGAGGACGGGAGGGACGGCGGCGGGAGGGTGGCACGGCGGGGACACGGAATGGAAACCAAAACGCGACACCCGGGCACGGAGGAGAAACAAAAGAACAACAACAAAAAAGGGGGTGAAGGCGGCTGGGTGTACGGGCTCCAGCACTGGAATTTCCTCCCGGGTTTGGAAGCCGAGGAGCAGGAAGCTCGTGCGGATCACAGGCAGCGTGATCCAAGTTTGCAGCCCCCACAAAAACGGAGCCGGCGTCTCCGGAGGGTACGGAGGGACGTAGGAGATCTTTGCCCAGATCCTATTTTTGGGGGGAGGAACTAAAATAATTCCTGCTGCGCCGCGGGAATCGGGATCTTCCCGGAGCTGAGGGAATGTGTCAGTCAGAGAGGGAAGAGGAGGAGGAGGAGGAAGGAGGGAGAACTCCAGGATGCTCCAGGCGCAGGAGGAGGTTTGCACCAAAGACTGCTACAAACGCAGGAGCTGAGCAGGGGGCAGGAGTGTCACACCTGAGATAAACTGCCGGGCACGCTGCCAGAGAAGCAGTTTTTGGTCAAATTCTGCCGTTATCCATGATTTTAAACACGGAGCCACATCTGGGAGGGGAAGGTGTGAAAAAGTTGGCAAGGAGAGGGAAAAAGCCCCCTGAGAGTCACCATAATCAGGTGAGAGGCCAGCCTGGGGAACAGGGGTGTGAGTAAAAACAAATCAATAAAAAACACAATGATAAATAGTAAATAATAGTATTAATAATAATAATAAAAGAAACAATGACAGACATTTGAAACCAAAACCAGAAAAGACAGCTGATGGCTGGGGGTGAAGGGGAGCAGGGAGAGGATGGAGGGGGGGTTTGGGTGGAGTCTCCAGAACCCCTGCCCGGCCCTGGGCACTCACCAGCTTCACTCCCGACAGCACTTCCAGGAGGGAGATGAGATTGTGGCCATCTCTCAGGTCTTCATAGAGGTCGTTGATGTGCTTGCGCACCTGGGGAGGGGAAAAAGCCATCAGTGATCCCAGAATTACCCCCAGGGACAGCAGCAGCCTCCCCTTTCCCAACCGGCCTGGCAGAACACCCAAAACCCAACCATCTGCACTCCAGGGAACCCCGTGGTCCTGCAGGAGGGGCAGCCCCTCCCGAGGAGGAGGTTTAACTTCCCACGTTCCTCGCAGCATCCCCCAAAACACAGCTCCCAGCTGGGAGCAGAGCAGCTTTCCCCCCCTCTCTTCCCCAGACACCCAGACCTCGTCCTGGGGGTTTTACCCGCTCGGGAATCCCCAGACTTTTCCCCCAGCAGCCTCGAGATTTTTCTCTGTTTTCCCCTCCTCTGTAAGATTTAGGAAGCAGCCAAAAGCTTGGCGCAGAGAGCTTGGCAAAGCTGGCAGGAAAACACAGCTGGGGCACCCAGTGCTCAAACCACCTTTTTTTGGCAAATGGAGAATTAACTGAAACCCACCCAGCATTAACCAAGAAAGCAGGAGGCCCCTCGTGGTGCCGTGTTAATCCTGCTTGACTAACTTTGGATCTCGTCTCTCCACCCTGCAGCACCCTTCAAAGGGACAAAAAAGCCCCTTTTTCCCTGCAAAGGGGAGTGAGGGGGGAGCCAGGATCCCCTCCTTTCCCCCAGGATGCCCAAGCCTCGTGTTTAAGCAAGGACCAGGTGCCCAGAAGGGAAAGGTAATAAAAGGGCCATGTGGTGATGCTACAGTGCCCTCCAAAGGCTCCAGCACATTCCCAGCACATTCCCAGCACATCCCGCTCTGCTCTGACTCACGTGAGCCCTCAAAACAAACACTCGTAGGCATAAAACAAATTTTTAGAAACCCTTAAAAAGGCATTTATCTGCCAGCCCTGAGCTGCAACACACGGGGAGACGGGCATTTCCCTGGCTCCACGACGAAATCCATGACTCTTACCTTCATCAAGTGTTTATTGACCCATTTAGTGAAGGTTTTCTTTTGGACTCTGTCCCGTTCATCTGTCAAAAGGAGACAAAGGCAGCTCTTGGTCAGTGGTTCTCATGCAGAAACTCAAACGACTTTGAAATGACGGGAAGAGACAGAGGGATCGCCGCCGGTGCCAGGACGGATCCCGCGCCGGCACAGGGAACAGAGGCGGCTTATTCAGGGAATGGTGCGGGATGGGGCCGTTCAGGCAGCTCCAGCATCCCCCCCCGGGCAGGGAAATGGGAGTCAGAACAAAACACACTGGGTTTTTTCTGGGGAGAATAACGGTATTTAACGAAAGCAGCGCGGATGAGCGGGACAGGTACAACCGGCAGCGCCGGGAATTCACCCCCTCTGCGCCTCCCCACCTCAGCACAGGGAGGGAAAGGGGGGTTTGCCCAATTTTAGGGGGGTGTACCCCCTCCCCTGCCCGCTCCAGGAAGGCTTTAGGGCGTTACATAAACCCCCAGATGTCCCGTAACAGGCCCTGGCCGGGCGCTGCCAGCGCGTGCAATTAGCAGCTTATTCTGTCGCTGTATTTTTGGTTCATTGGATTGCCAGGATTTAATGTTTATTTCTGTCCCACAGCTCAGCCCTGGCCAGACACCGGGAGCTCTGAGCGCTGCCGGGACAGGCTGACAGCGTGGGTACCATCCCCAGAGGGTCCCAGACCCCAGGGGTGGCAGGGGGACAGGACGGGAGGTTCATGGTGACGCCGAGCAGCGATGGGGGAGCTCTGGGCAGGCTTTTTGCTCCACAAAAAGAAAACATCACATGAAAAACAGGCAAACAGGTGGAAGGGCACAGGGGATCCCACTCAGCTCCCCAGGCAGCGAGGGGGGCTCAGGGCAGCCCTGGCAGCCAGCCCCGTGTCCAGCAGGATTTAACAACATCATCTTGGAGCACAGAGAGATCCTCAGCACCGACCCGTGGCTCACAACCCTGAGCACTGCATGTCCAGCCCAGAGGACCCCTGGGATATTTCGGGAAAGGACGAGCCCTGCTCACCCAAAACGTATCTCTGACATCAGGGTGTGCCAGGCAGCAGCACCCCTTGCTTTGGTTTTAAGTCAAAAATCAAGGAAAGGGAGAAAACCAACATCTCCCAGGCCAAGCTCCCCAGGACAGCCCCAGAACCCCCTCCTGGGACGGGAGGTCACTGGGGGTCCCTCGGCAAAACCCCCCGACGTCTCCATCCACACACTGGAAAGCACCACCCAGCACCCTTCCTCTTCCTCACCCACCCTGCCAGCTTCCCCCTCCGAAAGCTCCGCAGCCAAACACGTGGCCCAGGGTGACACAACGTCACCTCCCGGCGTCCCCGCTCCGTCCCCCGGCCACGGCACGTAACCCGCCGCCCAAAACCACCCTCTGTCTGAGCCACGTCCACCCTCACTTCCCACCCCGCCAGGCTCCAAGCCTTGGCACGGCTTCCAGGAGCCACGGAGCTGCCGCCTGGCACGGCCAGGCCGGAGGAAGCTGTGTCACTCCCACGTGGCTTCGGGGGTTTTCCTTCACCAGACCCCATCCAGAGCCGCAGCGTCGGGTCCCTTCCCAGCTCTGGTGCCCACGCGGGATGGACAAACCCCGTGTCCCGCGGGCCGGGCAGTGGGTACTAACCGATGCAGCACATCCGGCACACCAGGCAGGCGCTGAGCCGCCTCCGCTCCCCGGAGAGATGCCGCCTCTCCATCGCCGCAGCCCGGGACGGGCGAGCGCTGGGCCCCGGCAAAGCGGCAGTACCCGGGCAAGGGTCTTCGGGGGGAAGCGGCAGCAGCACCTGGGGAAAGGCACCTCCCGCTCGCCGACCTCCACCCCGGCGGGTGTGGACGGATGAGTTCTCGGCCCCAGAGAACTCCTCCCACCGTGCCACTTCCTACCCGCGGTGCCCCCGGCGCGGGCAGCGGCCGTTCCTCCTCCGCGGCATCGCCACCAAACCTCTCCCGGCTCCTCCGGGTGCTCCCGGCTCTGCAAAATCCTCACCGGCGAGCAGAGCAGCTCGGAAAGCTCCCGGCAAGCGAAGGGCAGAGCCGCTGCTCCCTCCGGCACGTGGGGAAGAAGCGATGCCGAGCGCGGCGCGGCTCCCGCAGCCCAAAAGCCCGGCGCGATCGGGATGCGGGCGCGGGCTCGTCCCGCAGAGCCGGGCACTGCCCGCTGGCCGGCTCTTGGCTTGTTTTTCCTCGTCTTGTTTTCCAGTTAATTGCACCGGGGACAGGAGGGACAATGCCGGGCTGTTCTCCGCGCTCCCG
>VZRQ01000591.1:608143-618449 GCA_013397975.1 Machaerirhynchus nigripectus
TGGAAACCACCCCGAGCACCCAAAACACAAACAGCTCATTTTTAGTTCCTTGCGAAGCGGCTTGGCCCGGAAAGGAAAGGGGTGGGGAGAGGACACATCTCCCACCCGCGCAGGAATTTGGGGGGCGGAGAGGCCCTGCCCTCCCACAGAGGGGTCCCCACCTCGCAGGGCACCCCCACTTATTTCACAGGGGTGCCCTGGGCAGCGCTTTGCATCACCCACACTGGTGGGACCTCAGCGCTGCCCCCACCCTGGGTTTAGGGTACCCCATGGGGCAGCCGTGGGGACGTGGATCCCGGACCCCCCCTCGCTCCAGCCGCGCTCCCACCCGGAGCTGAGTCACGCCAAGCTTTTTGGGTGTCCTGGGCTGTTCCTCCCCCCTCCTTGTGCCTCCCCAGTGAGTAATGCTCAGGCGACCGAGATCAGCTCCCGGCTCAGCTCCCGGCTCCGGCATCTCCTTATATGACCGGAGAAGCTGCCGGGAAGCGTCACACGGGAGCCGGGCACAGCCCTCGTGTCCCTGGCGCCACTCAGGGCACCCTGGCACCCTGGCACCGCTGTGGGTGAACCCACCCGCAGTGCCCCTTCGTTCCCTGGGTGCTGCGGCCTCGCAGGAGGCAGCAAAAAGCTCCAAGAGCTCCGGCCGGGGCCGCGTGTCCCGGGCCCGGGAGGTGGCAGCCAGGTGGCACTGTGGAAACGCCGGAGTGGGCATCGCTGGGGACAGAGGCAGAGCTGGCACCCGGCAGCGCTGAGCCGGGGGAGAAGCATCGCTGCTGGGCTCTGCCCGCGCCCCGCCGTGCCCTGGGTGGGCGGGGGGTGCTGCCAGTGCCCCCCCAGCCAAGCCCAGCAAAGCCCCTCCAACTGCCTGCAGCAGGAAAAACGGGATGTGGGAGCAGCTGGGAGTGCCCTGGGGGGGGCTTCTCTGCCCCAAAGGGTCATCAGGGTCACCCCAGCCTGGCCACGAGGCACCCCAGCTCCCACAGCAGTTATAGGGCCTGTCCAGCAGCAGTGCTGAGCACGCACCAACTCGTGACTGCAGGACAGGAGCCAGGTTTCCTGCCGTGCTTCCTCAGCGAAGCTTTTCCCCTTGCTGCTGCTTTTTCCTCCTTTCTGGGGGGCTTTAAGGGCAAATCTCAGTCGCTTATGGCAGTGGCTGAGAATCGACCGGGAGGGGAAGGAGACTCCAGGTTTTGGATCAGGGGTGCCCAGGTAAATCGAAGACAGCATCACCCAGGGGCAGCTCCCGCTCTGGAGTGGGTCGAGGAGTCTGTCTGTGCTTCCGTGGGGGCTGGATGGGGTCACAGGGCTGGAACAAACCCTGTCCCTAATCCTGAACCAGGGCACAGAGCACAGACCCCACTCCAGTGCTCAGCCGAGATCGTTCCCCCTTTGGATGACAGCTCTTTCCCCCCCCTTCCGCAGCATCACACCCTCCTGGCAAGCCACACCAAAGGCAGCTGCGGACAGACAGACAGACACGCAGACAGCTCAGCAAGACCCATCCCTGGCTGCCGAGCGCTCCCGCACGTGCCAGGGCACCCCTTTCTGCCGGCAAGCACGGGCAGGGCCCCGCCGGGGCGCGGAGCCTCGCTCCACCCTGCCCGCGGCGCCAGGAGCCTTGGGAAAGGAAAGCCAGAACAAAGATGACGTTCCTTCTGATCCGGGCCATTAAAAACAAGGTGGAACGAGGCAGGTCACGGCTCCCGACGCTGCCCAGCTCCTCGGCTCCAGCTCCCAACCCTCTCCCGCTGCCGCTGAATCACCGGCCCGAGCGTGTGCGGGCACAGCTGGTGAGCCCTCGCCAGCCGGCTCCTGGCACAGCGGGCACATTCCCCAGGTTCAGCGTTTCCTTCTGGCTTTCGTCATCCCCCGAGCGGTCACATTCCTGCGGGGAGGCACAGGGAGAAGCCCGCGGGGTCCCGTGCCGGCCCCTGGGCATCGCTACTGCAAAAATTGGGATTATGGAAACTCCCAGACAGCAACGCTCTCATGGCCCGGGAAAACCAAGATCCCAAGCCCAGGGGTTCATGCCAATAGGGATTTTGGCCTTGAGTATCCCTCCATTGCTCCCCGTTTGGACAGGGAGTAGTGGGAGGTGGAGCTGGGCTTCATCCGGATTAACCGGAGCAGCTCCGTCCCACCCAGGGCTGGGGGGCTGTTCTGCACCAGCCCCCCTGGATGTGCACCGTGAGGGCAGCACAAAGCAGTATTTGCCTGCCAATCTCTCGCAGAGGAGCTTCCAAAGGTCAGCTGGACTCAGCAAAATGAGGGGAGAGGGAAGGGGCTGGGAGGGAAACTCAGACACCCCCCCAACACGGCACTAAAATCAGAACTGAGCAAAAGGAAGCTCCGGTGATAAGAACGGAGATGTTCCCTTTTTCCAGCAGACGTCTGGGCACCAAAATTAGAAAAATATCTTTATAAAAAGACAGGACTTCCCTTCCCACAGCAGGGCTGACAGCGCTGCACGGGGGGGATGTGGGAAAGGACCCCGGGACCACCTTGCTGTGGGACACGGAGGTGGAGGGCAGGGATAAGAAGGTTCGAGGCGAGGCTGGAAGCAAACGTCATTCCTGTGGCTTTCATCCTGCAAAGGCAAACAGCTGAGCTGGACGGCCACCTGCTCATGACTTAATCATTCCCCAGCAGCATGAACTCCTGCTCCTGGGCTGGAGGGCAAATCCCCCAGCGCGGCAGCAGCTTTGGGGTCTGCGGGAATGTGACATCCCAACGGGGGCCGTCCAAAGGGACCAACTCCAGCAAGATGGACAGAGCCAACAGGAGAACCCAGAGCCTCGAGAATCTCAAAAATAACTCAGGAGGAGCCCGTTCCCTCCGCAGCAGGATCAGGGAGAGGCTCCCACATCTCTTGCAGGAAGAGCAGTCGGCATTCCCAGCTTCCTTTCCTAGGTGGGGCTCACCTTTTGGCGTCCCAGAACCAGCACCTCTCCCAGGGGCATCCAGAACCACCAGCACTTCCAGCCCTGCCGCCCCCAGCGCAGGCAGGGTGCCCACCCCTCCGTGCACCCCCAGAGTGACCCCAGCTCCATCTCCCTGATAAGGATCCTGGCAGATCCTCGCCCACGAGCCACGCTCACTCAATGCCAGCCTGGATACACCCCGCTCCGACTCTCCCAGCCTTTGGAACGCTCCCTCCGGCCCGGGAGCGAGCGTCAGGCTGCAGGGGGGTGATCTCACCGCTGCTTTCCCAGCGTGACAAACCTCCCTCCGTCCGCCCTCCCCAAGGCTGCCGGGGTTCTGCTGACGCAGCAGCTCGGGCATTATTTCATCGCTTCCCACTTCTCGGAAGCCTCCCGTGGCCCGTCACCCCCGCGAGGGCGCTGCCAGCGCCTGCTCTCCGAGTGGTGCCACGGAATTCGCGGCCACATAACCCCGGCTCCCGGAAAGCACCGAACCCCGCTGAGCCGGCGCAGACCCGGCGGCATCGTCCTGCAAGGGGAGGGACGGGGAACAGGGACGGGCACTGGGGGCACGGATCAAAGCGGCGCGGAGAGCTTGGAGCCACCCGTGGAGGTGCCGGGTGAGAGGGAAGAGGTGAAGCCGGTGCCGGAGGCGAGGAGGATGGGGATGCACGGGGAAAGGAGCAGCAAAGGTCTCCCGGCAGAGAAACCCCTGCGGGCTCTTCGGGAGGGAGCAGCATCAGCCCTGGGCAGAGGAAGGCTTGCTCGCACGCCCACGTGCAAGAGGACACACACACGTCTGCACGCCTTCCCAGGGGCCTGTGCTGACACGAGAGGTGGCTCCTTTCCCAGGCCGGGGGAGGAGGAGGAAGGCGATGCCATCTCTGGGTCCCTCCCTGCCCCTCCAGCCACGGGGACAACGCCACACACCTCCACAGAGCCGCCGTCCCCGCGGCTGGGTAAACACCCGCTCCGGAATTCCCAGCACACCCCGACAGCCCAGGGAGAAAGCCCTGAAAAAACAAAACACCAAAAACCCCACCACCGTGAGATTTGATGGAAACCCCGGCAGAGGGGACGGACACAGCCCCGTACCGGAGAGCAGCCCACACCCCAAATCCTGCACCCGCTCCCACTGCCTGCCCGGGAGCTGAGCACCAGGAATGCCCTGAACGCTGGAAAAATCCCCCAAATAAAGTCTCAGGCCCCAGCCCCTCTTGGAGGAGCCAGACCCCGCTGCGGTGTGGCCACTTGGAGTGCGGAGCTGCTCCCCAGCACCGCCGAGCCCCGGGGAGAGCCACGGGGAGCCAGATCGGAGCCGCGGCGCCGGGATCATCCCCGGCAGCTCAAGTCCAAGCTTTGCACTTCCCACAGCAGCGGCTTAGGGAGCGGGGAAGCCTGGGGGCGGAGGGATGGCCGGCATCAAAACTCCTTTTCTGGCAGCTAACAAAAGAGCCGGTGTCTCGGCAGAGAGGCTTGTTATTCCAACGCCAAGCAGAGGCTGCTTGGCAGCGGGGGAAATAGGGAAACGTTGGCCTAGTGGGAACTGGCCACGCTTTGTTTGGGGGGTGCTGTGTTTGCACAGCCCCCACACAACGGGGGTGTCGGGGCCAGGGGGGTCAGGGCTGGGCTCTCCCCCGGGTACGGCCGCCGGCTCTGGTGGCCTCGTCCTGCTCCCCACAAATACAGCACAGAGAGCACTGCCCAAGGCGCTGTTTGGAAGCTGGGTCCCCACTTTTTTCTGCCTCCAGCTCCCCAGGCGTGCCCCGAAAAGCAGCTCAGGGTCTCCCCACCCTCGCCAGGCTGCGAACACGAGGATGGCGGCGGAGGAGCCGGAGATGTGCAAAGCCTCCTCTGAGAAATGGAGGTCAAAGAGAAGGAAGCAGCCGATTCCCTCCTCTTCCTCTGCAGATGGAGGGCAGGCAGCAACCTTGAGCCCTGATCTCATTAGATGTCCCAAACTAAGCAGTGTGAAACCTGATTAGCGCCGGGCGGGAGGCGGGCGAAGGAGCGGCAGCTTGCTCTGCCAGCCAGCCCCAGCACCCTGCCTCTGCAGAGGGGGCTCTGGGGAGCAGGGCACCCACAGCTGCCTCCCCACAGCACCCAGGACCTGGTCCTGGTCCTTCCAAGCTCGATCACACCCCAGGTCACAGCTGTGCCGTGCCCTGAAGCGATGCTTCATCCCAGCTGCTGCCGCCAGCTCCCGGCCGGCCGGCCTTGGCGTGCAGCAGCACAGAGAAATGTAGGATTAAAAAAAAGGGGGAGGCAGGAGCCCAAAACCTCTGTTCCCTAGAGACCCGCTCTCCTGCAGGGAAACTTAATCCCTGTTAAAAAGCAAATGAAATAATCCAGTTGCTAATGCTGCTCTGGTCGCTCCGTTCAAGCCCCAGGCCTGCCGGACCCCTCCAGCCTGGCCCAAGCCCAGCAGATTCCCTCAGAAGGGCTGAGCCGGACCTTCCCGGGGCTAAAACCATCCCTGGCACCACAAAGCTGTGGTGGGAAAGCTGTAAATCAACAGGAATCCTCAGCGAGGGCACGGCCCGTGAGTGTCCCTGCCTGGCAGTGCTTGCCCGGGGGACACCTCACCGGAAAAGTGTCACCTGCCCTTTCCCAGGGGCCACCAGCCCCATCCTCCTCACACACAGGGACACAGGGCTGGCAGGAGCCAAAACTCACCCGGGCCTCCACCCACGGCAGCCAGGGAAGATGTTGGCCCTGGATCTCTTATCACACCCGGCCACCTTGGGCGGCCTCGGCTCCTCGGGGAAGCCACCACCACACGATGGGACGAAAGCAAACGGTGGCAAGGGGACGAGCTGTGGCACCACTGTGGCACACAGCAGGGCAGGATGCTGCTCCCGCCTCCTGCTCCGACCCCACACAGCCCTCAGGCAGCAGGGCCAGCACGTAACACCCAAACTCCTCTTTTTTAACAGCAGAAACTCAGCGGAGGTGCGAAACTCCTCGCTGCGGGCACGGGCACGGTGGTGAGGTGACAGGAACAAGCGTGGACCCACTCCTTGGTCACAGGGGGAAAATCTGAGCCCGGTTCCCCTGGGGAAAGCACGTGGCAGCTCCAAGGTCAGATGGAGCCAGATTAGCTGGCAGTGCACGGGCAGGGCCGAGGAGACGCCGGGTTTGAGCCGGCTGCCAAGTAAACAACAAAACTCCTCGGAAAGCGAAACCGGCCGTCCTCGTGCTGCCGGTAAAATTAACCCAGCAATAAATTTGTAATCAAATGGGTTTCCTCAGCCGAGCCCAAAGGATCTGGTCATCTCGGGGCCGTGACCGACGCCGCCCCGGGAAACTCAAGATGGAAACTGTGTGGAAAGTCCGGGTGACCCCACGCCCACCGGGGCAGGGTCCCTCCCGGAGCAGCATCCTTTGTCCCCGGCGTGGAGACAGGGATCTGGCAGGGCCCCCCAGCCCCGTCCCAGCTGGGCGGGCTGGGGGCACTGGGATGCTCTCCAAGCCCCTTGGAGGGCTGACAGGGATGGATGCTGGCACGGAGCCGGGGGTCAGGGGCCTGGACTCACACACACACGAGCATTTACATATGAAACACTCCCAGCTCCAATATCCGCTGCTGCCTCCACCTCCCCGGGGAGATGAATAGAGATGAGGGGGGAGAAGGGAAAAGAAACCTCTCCAGCAATAAAACCTTGTTTTCCTCCAGCTCTGGCCAGCCCCGCAGCTCAAGGGCAGGCTGGGCTGGCTGTTTTCAGCGCTGGGAGCACACTTAGATCCATGGCAATGCCAAGCAGTGACAGCGGGATGCACGGCACAGCATCTCCACGCCAGTGAGCACCACAGAGCCAGCCAGTCCCTGTGGGCACCCCCTCTGTGCTTGGATGCACAGGGAAGCCCCCCCAGCAGCATGGAAGGGCTCAAACCGTGCTGGCTCAAGCAGCGTTTGGCCTCCTCCAAGCTCAGAATCCCAGACTGGATTGGCTGGAAGGGACCTTAAAGGCCATTTCATCCCCATGGGCAGGGACACCTTCCACCAGCCCCGTCCAGCCTGGCCTTGGACACTTCCAGCGTCCACCCCTCTCCTGCCCACACCACCATCTCCTGCCTGCTCTGCTTCTGAATTAAAGCCACAAAGGGCTGCGGTAAACACAGCTGGTGACAGACAGAGTCGGCATCACTGGGTCTGGAGGCACCAAAACCCACAGACCGGGCCCCTTGGGGACGTGCCACCCGCGCTGCCACGTCCTTGTTCCGGGCTCGCGGGAGCGGAAAGCGCCACGAGCTCCGGGATGGGGGAGCCAGCGCGGGAGCCAGCGCTCCCGGCAGGGCTGCGGGCAGCACCTGGGGAGGGGAAGGCTGCCAGCTCGGCTCCTGCCAGCAGTCACCTTGTAAACACGATTAACAATGTCATCCGGGCTCCCCGCGCCGAGCTGCAGCTGGAGACGGGGCCGGGAAGCTCCGTGTGACAGCTTCAGCAGCAGCCCCGGAACGCAGAGCGGGGCTCAACGGCACCCAAACCCCGCACCCAAACCCCGCACCCAAACCCCGCACCCATCCCCTGCTCTGGCTGCCCAGGGGGCTGGAGATGGAGGGGACAGAGCCGGCCACCACCCCCCCGCACGCCCGGCCGGCACATGGCGACTCGGGGCTCCTTTTACATTGATTCCCAGTGCCAGCTGCAGCGAGGCTCAGGAAAAATTTATGATGGACACCACGGCAGCATAAGAAAGTGAATTATATTCCTCCCAGACTCGATAAGTCAGGGCAGCTGTCAGCCACAGAGCTGCGGGATTAACCCTTCGCGGCGGCGGCACGGGAGGGTGGGGACACTGCCAGCCCGCTGGTGACAACTCCCTTGGCTCCCTGCTAAATTAAACACGGAATTGATTCACCTTTGTTATACAATGGGATCAGCTGGTAAAGCCCAGCCGAGGCCTTGCTGTGAAAAGGGGCGAGTCAATGACAGCGTTGTTGGATGATGACAGGCGATGGCATTCCAGGTGCCTTCTGTTTCCCTCTCCTCTCCCTCCTAGCAGGAGAACCCCTGCAGCAGGGTGAGGCTGGCTGGGAATTCCAGAGGGGGAAAAAAGCTCCTCCGACAGCAGGGAAGATAAAAAATAGGGAAAGAAAGGGGAGAAAAAAGCACTCCCAGAGCAGCAGGTAAGCCGAGCTGCTGTCCCGCAGCCCGGGCTCGCTGCCTGTGACAGTGGGACAACGGGCACCTGCCTCCAGCCACCTGCCAGGGGCCAGCCCGGCACGATCGGGTGTCCCAGCCGGCTCTCCAGGGACAGCCCGTGAGGCAGGAGAGGCCAGGGCACTGGGAAAGAGCTTTAGGAGGAAGGCAAGTGGGAAAACGGCAATCTGCACCCCGCAGCCACGCGGCCAAAACACCCTGGGCAGGGCGGGATCAGCGCCCATCCCGTGGGAACAGCAGCCTGCTCTCCTCTCCCTCCGAGCAGCGATTTGGGCTCGGTTCCTTTCCCAGTTGTTACCGAAGCGGCTCCCCCGGGCTCCCTGCGCTGCTCCCAGGGCCGGGCCGGCCGCTGCCCCAGCGCTCCCTTTGTGCCCAGCTCCAGACCCAGAGCGAGAGGACAAAAGAGGGAAGCGAAGCGGAGCCGTGGAAGCACCACCCCCTCCCGGCTGCCTCTCCCCGGGCAGCCCCCGGGCCCTGCCGGGAGCGCTGGATCCGCCTGGATCGGCGATGGGCGGCAGATGGTGGGACCCAGCTGGAGCCGGGGCGGCTCAGCCTCTCCCCGGGCCGGCTTGCAAATACCTCGCAGCGTGCCGAGCCCATCCAGGAACTTCTTGTACTTCTCCAGGTTCATTTTCCAGCCGGACGCACCCCGCTCCTCAGCGGGGCGGCATCGGGGCGCCCACGAGCTCCGGCCGCTGTCCCCCGGCTCAGCATTCCCGCTGGACTCCTCTCAGTCGCCCTTTGACCACTGGCAGCGTTTCCTTATTTGATGAAGCACATGAAAGCCTCCCGGGGCTGAGGCCACCCCCACTTTTTGCAAATGAGCCCAGCAACTGCCCCGCACCACCAGAGCNTCCCTCATCCCACCCCTCCACGCCGGAGGTTTCAGGGATTGGATGTCCTGGGGATATTTCCAGCAGGGGAATTGGGAGGGGAGGGGGAAAAAACCCAATGGGCTTTAAGGCTGGCAAGCAGGACACGAGGAAAACGCGGGCAGATGGGTCCCCAATCCCAGCGGGAAAAGCCACCCCGGTGACTGACACCAGGCCGACAGTCTGGGAGAAGCCATCAGAAAAGTGCCATAAAACGTTGGGAAAAACGGGCCAGGTGAGACCCAGGAGCAGATGGGGAGCAGATCCCTCCCGTCTCTGCCCCCCGACACTCGCCACATGTCCGCCTCTCCCTGGCTGCAAGGCGCTCGCAAAGCTGAAAAGGAGATTTACTGGTTTTAAAGGAATTTTTGGCAGCAGGAACCAGCCCGGAGTGATCCAAGGGGATCCGAGCGCCTGACCCGCTCACTGCTGCCCCGCAGCAGGGCTGGTGTCCACCAGGCACGGAGCAGGACTTCTGCTAAATAATAAAAACAATAATGATAATGGTAATAATGATAATATCATCATCAGTGGTGTTGAAATGTGCTGTCACGGAGGTAGATCCTGCTCTCGCCATTCCCTCTCTGGGAAGATCCCAGCAGGTTGAGCAAGACCCACCACACGGTGCAGGATCATCCTGCCCGGGCTCCCACACGGCATCTGAGCTTCGCCAGAGGAAGAGGAGAGAAACAGAGCGAGGATGTGCTGCAGGAGCCAAACCTGCCCCCCAAAATCCAGGGGGGAAGCTCCCTGAGAGTCAGGGGGGAGAGGAGATTCCCCTCATCCACGGGCTCTCTGCTCCTTCACCCCAAAAATATCCATAAAACCAGAACGCTCATGGGAGCGGCCCCGTGCCCACCTCCCCCGCAGCTCCAGGACAGACGGACACTTCTCCAGGGACAGACACACGCTGAGGGTATCGCTTTGCACGGGGAGCAGAGCAAGCCCAGCAGGCCAGTTGCTGCTTGTGCCCCTGACAGCTGGGAACCAGGGGAGCCAAAAATCCCTCCGGGAGCTCCGAGCTGGGAAGGGGGGCCGGGTGGTGAGGTGCCTCCTCCACACTCGGAGCACCCCAGGACCCTCTGCACCCCCGGGCTCCGGTGGGATGGAGGTGGCACCCGTTCATCCCAGCAAGGAGCCGATCCAGGAGCTGATCCAGCCACCGGGGAGTGGCTGCAGGAAGAGCCTGGATCCCGGAGGTGCCCGCTGCATCCCTGGCATCACAGGGTGACTCCCAGCCATCCCCCCCAGCAGCGCCGGCAGCAGAACGAAGTTGTTGCGAGAAGCCAAGTTGTCACCACTAAAAATAGCACAATGGAATTTTCCTCTAAAGGAAGACCAAAAAAAAA
>VZRQ01000591.1:632963-647245 GCA_013397975.1 Machaerirhynchus nigripectus
GCTCCTCAGGGCACCCCAACGCCTGCTCCCTCCCCACCCCGCACGACCATTGCACAGGGGGTCCCCCCAAACGAGCCAGCAGCTCCCCCCACCCCGCAGAGCCCCCCCGGCCTCCTCCCAGCATCACCCTGCCATCCCCATCCTCCGGATCCCCCCAGGCCCAGGGTAATTAGAGCACCCATCGATCGGGGACCGGGGCCAGCAGCCGCGGCCGCAGCACGTCGCGGGGGACACGAGCGGGGTGCGGGGGACAGGCACGGCAAGGTCCGGAGGGCCGCGCTGGGAGAGCCGTGAGCTGCCCAGGGCCTCACCTGCGGGGCAGCCGGGCATCCCAGCCGCAGCCGAATGTGTCCCAGCGCCAGCCGCGGCGCGGGCAGGGACACCAGGAGCAGCCCGAAGGGGTGGCGGAGCTGCAGGACAGCCCCAGCCGCCTGGCAGGAGTGAAGCAGGATAAACCGCTCCGGCTGACGGCAGATCCAGCCGCCCCGCACCGACGGCGGCACCCAACGAGCAGCAGCAGCAGCTCCGTGCGACGGCCCGGGGCCAGTGCGGCTGCTCCCGCGGCGCCGCACGCGGCCCGGCCAAACCCGGCGCCCAAGTCCCCCCGGGGTCTCGGCGCACCCGGGTGCCCCGTGGGCATCTCTCCCCCGCCGGTTTTCAGATCTCATCCCAACACCTCTGCTTCCCGGTGCCTGTTTTCCTGAGTACTTGCAGCGAGGGGGTGGGACGCGGTGGAGGACACGCGGCGTGGGGTGTGGTGACACCCGCTCTTGGACGCTTGGGATGTGGCTGGAGAGGAGCACGTGTTGCCCTGCGGCCCTGCCCGGTCGCATCCAGGGATGGGGAGGAAGCACTTGGCCAAAACCTGCCCGGGTGCGGATACGCCGGTAGGGTGACCCCACAGACGCAGGGCCAAGGCCTCGAAGACACGAGCTCCAGCTGGGAATGAGGCTGGGAGTTCCTGGGAACCCTCATGTGCTGCAGCCAGGCCAGACTGGTGCCGTGGAGCTGGGGCAGAGCAAAGAGTGTACTGGAAAAGGGTGCGCTCATGGGCTGGCACCAGTCCCACCACCCCAATGACAGGTGACAGTGACAGGGCCATCACCCTGGTGCCAGCCCTGCCACCCTGGCACTGCTCTCTGTGCAAGTCTCACACCCTTGGAGCGTGCGGGCGGGTCCATACTGGACACTGACGGGTAAGGTGCGGACACGGGTGGGGGCTGTGGTTCCCACCATTGCGAGGGACCCCAAAACCCGTGAGAGCTGTGGAGCAGGGAAGGCTCATCCCAGCAGAGCCGGCGGCCCCAGACGCGCTGGGAGGAGGGAAGCGCCCGGAGAGCCAGACGCTGCCGCAGCGCCATTCCCAAAGCTCCCGGACGGGTTGGGCGGCTCAGCCGCGTGTCTGCAGAGCTGCTGGCTCTGAGAGCCCGGCCACGGCCAGCCCAGCCCCCGGCACACGTGGGGTGATGCTGTGACACCCTCGGTCACCCCTGCTCCCACCCGTGGTGACCGGGCACCGCTCACCCTCGGGACAGCACCCAGGGTTCATGGCCCGGCCGGCTGCGGGAAGGCCGGTGCTGGCTGCAGGGTGACGCGTGCCTTTGTCACCCCGTGCCGCCAGCCGGGCTCCAGCCTCCTCCCTCACGGTGCTCCCGGAGCAAACCCAGCCCGTTCCAGCCGTGCTGAATCCCGGAGGAGGGCGGGTGGCTGGGAGACGGCGCCTGTTCCAGCCTGAGCGGAGCGCACACCCGGAACGCGCTTCCCGAAATCCCTCGCAGCGCCGGGAGGTGCTGGATTATTTGTGCTGCGAATCTGGGTTAGGATCGTGCGTTGTTTTGCCTACGTGGAGACAGGGAATCGTTATTTCAGGAGGAAGGGGGAGGCAGGTCCTCCCTGAATCGTTTAATCTCCCTGTTCTGCGCTGTTCAGCAGGACCGTGGGGACCCCCGGGAGTGCCGAGACCTTGGACACCCACCGGGATGCAGGGAGACGTCTCCTGGTGCAGATCAGCCAGGACTCAGCTCTGCCCCAGGAACTGTCCCCTCTCCCTCATTAAAACCTCTGCCCAAGGCCAGGGCTGAAACCTGCCTTTTCCCTTGACTTTTGATAAATTATTCATCTCCCGAGAGTTGTTTATTCTCCCTCTCCGAGGCAGAGAGGAGCTGCAGATGATGCACAGCACATCCAGGGCTGTGGGAGCTGCAGGAGGTGGGGGCTCGCCCCAACCCCAGACCCCAACTCCCACTGCTGGGGGCTCAGGGTTGTAGGGAAAGGGAACAAGGGGCGGGGGGCAGGGATGGTGCTCTGACCTCCCCGGCTCCTGCCCATCTCCTGAGCAGCTCCCCACGGAGATCTCCCACCCCATCCCAGCCTCGGTGCCTCCCACCCAGCCGGGACGTGGCATCACTCCGTGCCAAAAAAGCGACAAAAAAGGCAAAGAGAAAAATATAAATTTGGAACTACTACAGGCTGGAAATGGATCCCGTTCCTGTTCAGGGCTCCGTGGTGAACCACACTGCAGAGCTGAGGATGCTCCAAATCCCTTTGCCCGGGGGAAGTCGGTCAGGAGCATCAGATCCATTTTCGATCCCTGCTGCTCAGCCAGAGCCTCGGCCTCGCTCTCCTCCCCGCAGAGCCGGGAGGTGTTGCTTTTATCTCCCCACGAATTTGATGGTTTTCATCAGGTCTTTGATTATTCCCTTTATTGGCCGAAATTCCTGACAGAGCTTTTAACTACAGCAAATGGATCCTGCCGGCTCCGGCCGCTCTCCGCGCGCCCTTGGCCGCGATAACGCCGATCGCCGGAGCAATCAGATTCTGAACGGATCTAAAGAGCCACTCGGGAGCCAGGAGCGTTCGGATGCATCCCAATATTTCCTCTGACATCTGGACGGCTCGATGGGATGAGTCACTCTCCACACCAGCGAGCTGCCAGGCTTTTTGCTGAGCCTGGTTTTTTTCCCTCCTCTCCCTGGAAAAGCAACCCTTCCCAATCAAAACGTTGGTTTGGGGTGGTTTTTTTCGCAAACCAGCAATTCCCGGGAGCACCGGCCCGTGCTGCTCCGTGGCTCCAGGTGCCACCAGCCTCCACATCCAGCTTGGGAGGAGGCTGTGACACCAGTGTCAAAGCCTCCACCAGAAGATTCGTTCCCAAAGTCTTCTCTGCATTCCCGGTGCCTCCACAGTGCACAGCTCTTTTGGGAAAGGGAAGGATAATTGATAATAATTAATCATCATCCATAACGAGCGATTGCAAGTGTGGAGGCTCATGAAGATTTGATCTCCTGGCTGGTCCCACTTCCCAAATTTCCATCCATGGGTGAAACCCAGGGACTGACCCTGGGGAACTGCAGTGTGGTTTGGTGAGGAATCAGCTCCTGGAACAGTTCAGCTCTGCTCAGACTCTCTGGATGTTCCATGTGGGTCCCCGCATCTCCCATCCACACAGTCCCATCCCCTCCTCCTTCCCAAATCCCCCCGGGATAACAATCCACTGTGGATAAATAACTCTGATGTCTCCCTGAGCACCGCTCGATTTCCATCCCCAGCACGATTTTCCCTCTTCATCCATCCTTTATTTGTTCTGGCAGCTCCGTAGCCTCCCCAGTCCCTTTCCACCTGAAGCCATTCCCTTTTCCTCACGTGGCTCCCGTATTTTCCCTGTGTTTCCCTCCTCAGAGCTCCTCCTTGCCCACTTTTATAACTGGAACGCTGAGATCCATCGAGCACTGATATCCTGACGTTGGTTTTCCTCTGCTCAAACTCATCACCACCAGAGTGTTCACATTTAAAGCACCAAACAGAATCCCTGAGGATTACCAGTGTTCATCATTTACTGCAAGGACAGCCAGGAATCACACCAGGATCCAGCCAGGATGGGGTCTTGAGTCAATTACTGCTGCCATGGGCAGAGAATGGTGAGAAAATATCAGAATTGATGAAAAAGAATTTTAAAAAAGGACATTATTTCTGGAATTATGCAAAACAGAGGGAACTCAGATGGCAGAGTGTGGATCCGCAGCGCCAAACAAAGGCAGACACAGGAAAGAGCCAGTCCTGGGTCATGGATTTGAACCCAGACCGGGAATTTGGAGCTCTCCGGTGCCACCCTCCCCCAGTGCCTGCCCCTGCCAGGGAGAATCGTGGCTCCAGCCCCGGCCATGACTCAGCCAGAGCGCAGGGAACCCATCTGGGCTGGAGCACCGAATCCATCTGGGCCTGGGGGAAGGGAAAAAGCTCAGGGTAGTGCTTGGGAAGGCTGGTTTGGGGGGGAACTGAGGGATGAGGAGCAGCAGAAATCCCAGGAAAAGGTCAAACCCTGCTGGGGTGGCTCCTGAGAGACCACGGCTGCCACAGCCCCGTGAAATCCAGGGAAGTGCTCCTTCCAGAGCGCTCTGTTCAAAGGGGAAATAACGGAGCTCTCCTGGTTCAGATCCCTGCCCTGGGACACCCTGGCATGGCTTGGAGCCCCAGAAACACAGCATCCAGCTGTGATCCCTCGTATCCAAGGGCACAGCAATCCCAGGAGCTGCCTGGAGTCAGGGCTCTATGAATCTCTTCTCCAGGAGGGATCCTGCGCCCACCACGGGATCCCTGCCCCAGGAGCAGCACAGATCCCTCTGCAGGCAGGGCAGGGGTCCCTGGAATGTCTCTCCTGTCACCTCCCTGCTCCCGGAGGTCACGCTGGGCTCAGCCTTTGTCATCCCAGCAGGGGGATTTGCCGGGATCAGGAATCTCACAGGCTCCACCTGCATCAAAGATCCAGCTTTAACTCCAGCAGCACCAGTATTAAAACCACGGATTAAAGCACAGAGCTGGCCACTCTCCTCTTCCAGGGACTCACCTGCTTCAGTGCTGTTCCAAAACTGACGGAATTCGGAGGGAATGGAGGGAAAAGCTCTCCTTGGGAGGGACAAACCCCATGGCCGTGCCAGGGACTCCATGGATCCCGCTGGCACATGGGATTTCAAAGCCCCCAGTGAGGAAATCTGCCTCCCACACACTGGAAAACCAGGAGAGATCCCGAACGCATCCACTTCACTCCGAATCCGTGTGGAAACGAGGTGTTTTTCCCATTAAAAAAAAAAAAAAGACAGAGCCAAGGAGACATTCCAAAGGGGTATTTACTGCCCAAGCGATGCCCGACCTGAGGTTGTTCCCCTTCAGCCACAGCACGGCCCCTGCCCCATGCCCTGGGGGGTTTCTTCGAAGAGGAATTCCAGTGGGAATCACGGCCTGGGCTCCTCCTTGCCCATGTGGTAGTCGGGGGGTGTGTACTTCCCTTCCTTGATCATCTTGTCCCGCTGCTCCAGGATGGTCCGGAGCCGTTTAGCCTGGCAGGGACACAGGGGGGGTCTCAGGGATCCCTCAGGAGGTCCCCAGGGCAGGTCCTGGCAGCCCCATAGATGTGGAACCCACACTAACCCTGCCCTGGGGCTCCTCACTCGAGTCTTCTCGAAGACTCTGGGGCTTTCAGGACGTTGTAACACATTCTGTACTGATGAGATTTGGGTTTCCAGCCCAATTTTCTGGCCAGGATTTTGTCCTGGATGTGGATGTTGCTGGAGAAGGGCTGAGGGCAGGGAGGAAGGTCTGCTCCGCGCTGCCCGGCTGACCCAAAACACGGAATGCTTTGGGTGGGAGGGACCTTAAAGCTCATCCAGTCCCGCCCCCGTGGGCAGGGACACCTTCCTCTAATCAGGCTGCTGCAACCTGGCATGGAACATATCCAGGAACGGGGCAGCCCCAGCTTCTCCGGGCTCCTGCAGCCCCCACAGCCCTCGGGGAAGGGGCTGCTGCGGGGCCAGACCGCCCTCACACTGGGAATAACAAGGCAGCGCTCCCACCCTGGGCTGAAACCCCCAGAGCTTGGCCAGGACCCTCTGCACCCTCTCCCCAGCCTGACCCAGCACCTCGAGTCCCCCCAGCCCGGACCTGGTGCCCCCCTTTGTCAGAACCCTCCAGATCCCCGCGCCCCTTCTGTGCCCCGCCTCGCCCCAAGGCCCCGCGGTGCCCCCCCGCTCACCCACCAGCTTGGTGCGCTTCATGCACTCCATGAAATCCTCGTACTCGAGCTGACACTCGCGGCGGGCGCGGGTCTGGCCCAGCCCGTGCCCGCATTCCACCCACTCGCGCTCGAAGGCGTGGCAGACCGCGGCCTGGCCGTTCGGCTGCGGCATGCTCTGCCGCAGCAGCCAGCTGTCCACATCGATGCCCAGCTGCTTCTGCAGGCCCCAGAACGGCATGGCTGCGCGCCTGTCGCGACACGGCCGCTGTCGCGCCGCCGACACCGCCGACACCGCCGCCCCCCCTCACGAGCCCGCCGCCGTCCTTCACGGGCTTTTCGCGACGCTGCCGCCGTCAAGCGCAACCGGAGTCACGGCACCGCGCAGCGCTTTGCGGCCGGGCGGAGCCAGACAGAGGGTGGCACGAGCGCCGACTGCGCTGTAGCGCCCCTGGCGGAGCGGAGGACTCTCTGGACGCCGCGCCCCACCGCCCCCTGGCGGCCGCGGCGTTCGAGGCTCTCCCAGTGCTCCCAGTACCCCAGTGCCCTCCCAGTATCCTCTTAGTATCCCCAGTGTCCTCCCAGTGCACTCCCAGTATCCTCTTAGTGTCCTCCCAGTGCCCCAGTGTCTTCCCAGTATCCTCCCAGTGCTCCCACTGTACTCCTCCCAGTGTTCCCAGTGTCCTCCCAGTTCTCCCAGTGTCCTTCCAGTGCTCTGAGTCCCCAAACCTGGAGATTAAGGGTGATCTGACCAATGCACCCCCCCATGCTCCCAGTGCCTCCACCTCAGCACCGCTCAGTGTTCCTGCAGTGTCCCATTACTCCTAGTGCATCCCGCTCCCATGATCCAGGGTCCTCCCAGTGCCCCCCAGCTCTCCCAGAAGGAAGAGCCTCAGACAGTCCCTGGGCTTCAGGGTCTCACAGGGGCTGTACCCAGGGCAGGAGCCTTCGTGAGCGCTGACGAGGAACCAGGGAGATGCCACAAGACCCAGACTTTCCCCCCAGTGTCACCCCCAAAACCTAAACCCACCCCCTACTTCCATACCCTCCCAAAATCCCAGGGGTCCCTCCGGATGCCTGAATAGTGTCCAAGGTTTGGGTGAATGGCCCCACCTTCCCTAATGAGCAAAGCCTCATTAAATGCTGATTGCACAGGGATTCTGCACCACCTCCAGCACAGGGTGGGGAGGGACAGCCGGGGGCTTCCTCACCCGACCCCTCAGGCCACGCTGGGCTAGCAATTACCACCATCCCTCTTAAAAACAGAGCCCAAACCTGCCAAACCCCTTTGGAAAGCACACACAGCACACGAGCTGGAGGAGCAGGATTTATGGAACAGGATTTACTTCCACGTCCATGAGAGCGGAGCAGGGCGATGCCAGCGGCAGGTTGGCATCTTCCCCCTCCCTGGCGCTGCCATGGGATCCTTTCCCCCTCTGGTACCACCGCGGGGCCTCTCCTTTCTGGGATTGCCAGGGGGCTTTTCCCACCGTGGTACCGCTGTAGGATCTTTATCCCTCCGGTACCGCTGTGGGACCTTTTCCCCCATGGGAGTTTTCCCACCCCGATACCAGTACGGGACATTTCCCCTGCCAGTACCACCACAGGACCTTCCCCACCGTGGCTCCTTCCCCAGCAGTGCTCAGATGATGCCAGCAGGAGCGAAGACAGGGGTGACACAAAGTGTCTCTGCCATCTCCCAGCCGCAGGACAGCGGGGTGCAGAGGCTCTCACGGTCGTCTTCTGCCTGGGGTGGCTTTCCCTGGAAGAGCTGGACGGCTTTCCTGCAAGTGGAGACACCCGAGGGGGAGCCAGGGGAAGGAGCAGCCCCTTGGGAATGAGAAGGGGAACTCCAGGGCTCTCGTGTCCCCCAGAACAACAGCCAGACATGAACTGCCTGTGGCTTCTCCAGTGAAAAACTGGCTCGAGTTTGATAATACTAAAAAAATAGGATTTTTGCCTCTGAGGCCATGATTTTACCCCGAAATCCCAGGTTCTGTGACTCACATTTCACCCTCTCCCTCGGGCCAGGAGCCCAGGTGGAGGAGAAACCAGCACCTCCCACGGGATCCAGCCCTGCCCTCTCACCCTGCCCATCCCTTACCAGGCCATGCGGGACATGGTGTAGGTGACCCGCAGCCGGGGACACGCCGTGAGCAGGGACGATGTCGGGATGGTGTAGGCTCCCATGTTCCCAAAAACCAGCCAGTCCCCCACGTGCAGCTGGGGCAGCTCCAGCCCGTCGGCGATGCGATCCTCGGCGTGGCCGGGGGGGCCCCGCAGGCTGCTGCTGTGCCAGGGGTGCTCTGGGCAGGGTCTCTGCGGGGTGAAACGCGCAGCAGACACACGGATGAGGATGTCCCAGCGTCACGGTGACCCCCAAAGTTCAACCCCAGGAGCTCACGGACCGGCCACAGCTTCCCCGTGCTGCGCTCCCCTGTGGTGCGGGGTCGGCTGAGGTGATGCCACCCAACGTGAGGGACATCCCGGGCTGTCCCCAAGGCGGGCGAGCCCCTCACCTTGTGCAGCCGGGGCGTGGGGCAGGGGCTGTCGAACAGGAGGCAGCTGAAGGCGCCGTAGATGCCGTCGCTGAGGTGATACACGAGGCTCCTCTTGCTGCCACACTCTTCCTCTGCAGGGGAGCAGGGAGAGGGCTCAGGGGGGCTCGGGGACACGGGGGGGACACGTCCTGCTGTCACACCTACCATCGGAGCCAGGCTGCTCCACGGGAATCTCCTCCAAGGCAGTGATGCTGACAGCCAAGGTGAAGGCAGAGGTGACATAGTATCGCCCAGGCCTGGCAACAATGTCCACCCCGCAGCCCTCGGGGAAGTACAGATCCAGGGCAGAGCTCATCAGGGCAGCGATCTGTGCAGGAACAAAAAGAAGCTTCCTCTTGGTTAGCTGGGAACTCTGCAGGGAGCCAGACCCGGGGAGAGGTTCCAGCCTCGTTCTCTGCCTGCTGAGAGCAGGGGTTGGGAGGTTTGTACCTCTTCGAGCGGGGCTCTGGTGTCCTCGGTGCCGGGGAAGCCGCCCCCGATGTCCAGGAGGTGCATCCGGAATCCCAGCTCCGTGCCCATGTCGAACACCAGCTGTGCTGCAGCCACGGCCTGGGTGAAAGCCTGGGGCTCCAGGCCACGGCTCCCCAGGTGGAAGCTGAGGGCACAGACCCCGTTTCAGCAGGGTTTGACGGTCCCCAGAGAGCCGAGGGGACGCGGCACTGGGATTGTCACTCACTGGGGGCCATCACACTGTCCCAAGCCAGACCCACAGAGCCTCTCTTAGGGTCAAACCTGCCCAAATTTGTCCCAGCAAGGTCAATCCCTGCAAATCCCTGCCTTCACCTCATTCCCAAGCAGAGCAGCTGGAGCACTGCGTTGTTCCAGCAGGGCAGAGCTCCCCAGACCCCGATCCAGAGGGGCTGAGCACCCTGCAGAAGAAGGCCCACGTGCTGTACCTGATGCCAACAACCTCCACGGCCTGTTCCTTCGCTGCCTCCAGCAGGTGCCGGCAGGATTTGAGTGTGGTCCCGAAGGTCATGCTCGGGTAGGCAGAAGGGATGGAGTCAGCAGTGATCCCCAACAACATCCTGCACAGCAAAGCCACACCGTGTTGTCTTGGAATCACAGAATCATGGAAGGAAGAGCCTCAGAGGGCTGGGAAAGCCCTCAAAGATCACCAGGTCCAAATATTAACCCCAACTAAAGTCCAGCACTAAACCACATCCCTGAGCACCACATCTACAAGGTTTTTGAACACTTCCAGAGATGGTGATTGCACCATTTCCCTGGGCAGCATGTTCCACTGCCCAATCATCCCTTCAGTGATCAGATTTTTCCCCCTATCCAATCTAAACCTCCCCTGGCACAGCTCGAGGCTGTTTCCTCTTGTCCTATTGCTTGGGAGAAGAGACTGCCACCCACCTTCCACAAGCTCCTCTTGCACCCCACAGCCCCCTGGGCATCCCCTCCTCCGGCTCCCACTCCAGTGGCACTGCCAGACACCCACCTGGCACGGGGGTGGCTCCTGGCCACCTTGCTCAGCTCCACCTCGTTGTCGAAGGCCATCAGCCTGACCCCGTGGGTGGCCGCGTACCTGATGTGGGCCACCTGCTTGCAGGGGCTGCTGTAGAAGATCCTCTCAGCTGGGACCCCAATGCTTTGAACCCGGGTGATCTCTGCCTGCAGGGAGAAGGGGACACGTGCAGCAGGTCCCCAGGACCTGGGTCTGGACCGGCCACCAGCTCTGGGTCTTGGCCAGCTTGCAGCGCTGAGGAGGGCAAAGGGCCAGCGTTGCAGCCTGGGCTTTTCCAGGGAAAAGCTACCAGAGCTCAGAGGGATCACGGTGGACTTTGTCCTGGCGTGGACAGGTTGTGGCAATGAGAACCATGAGAATGGGAGAGGAAACAAGTGGGGTGAGCGGGCCTGGGGCTGGCATTTGACCCCTGGTTTGAGCCGTGACAACTCTCCTCCTCCTGGAAACTTTCTCCTCCTGGATACACGTCCTATTTAATTACATAAAACTGATTTAATTTTGGCTTCTCCCCGGGAATCTGGCTGTTGCAAATAACAAGCAGGAGGGAGCAAAGAGCTTTAGGCTCAGCCCTGAGGACACCAAGAGTTGGACAGCTGTGGCAGTGGCACCCCAGGGATCTGCTGTGCCACCAGCCAGGGACAGGAATGTCAGCCAAAGGGAACAACACAGAGAGGACAAGGATTTCTGGGCTGTGTCAGGAGGGTTTTGACAGCAGAGGGAGACTCCTGCCCCTGTAAATGTCACCTAGAGCAGAGACTGAGGAAAGGAGGGTGAGCTCTGCCACTCCCACACAAACATTTCCCCTGGAGCTGTCCTCCCACAGCCCTACCTTGTTGGCACAGGCAAATCCTGCCCCCAGCTCCGCCAGCAGCCGAATCACCCCTTCGCTGCCATTGCATTTAACTGGGAAATAGGGCTTCACTCGGGGCAAGGCCTTCAGGAAACGCAGGTGTTTCTTCACGATGTCCCCAAGGTCTGCCACGAAGAAGGCCTGCTGGTCGCTCTAGGAGACAGCTGGAGTGAGCAGCAGCTCCAGGAGTGCCTTTCCCAAAGGCAGCAGCGGAGCACCAGCCCTCACCTCTTGGCACAGCTCCCCCAGGAGGTTCTCCAGGAGGTCTCTGGTGGTGAAGCCCTCCTCCACCATCAGGAAATGGGATTCGTTCAAGTACCCGTTCATGGTGTGATGTTCAGGGTGTGATGATGCTCGTTTGAAGCCTCCTGGAGTAGGGGATGGATTCTAAGGACAAGACACACTGGGAAAAGAAAGGGAATATTAGAGGAAGGGTCCAGAAGCTCCATCAGCATGGACCACCCAGCCTGGGTAGAGCTCTGTGCTCCTCTGCTTCAAACCAGCGCCTCAGGAGAGCCCTGCTGTGGGTTACAGCATCTTCTCCGGGGGAGGAGACACATTTCTCTGCAGTTCAGCACTCTGTTTTGGCACACAGCAGCCTTGTCTCCATCAGCAGGCACCAGCACAGTCAACAACAAAGCCAACTGCACCACAAAGAGGGGAGCTGCCTCTAAGAGGCTGGGACAGGCCCCTTCACGCCCTGGAATGCAGCTGGATCTGCTGAGTGTTCAGCGGGGCGAACATCCCTTATGGATTCCAAATAGCTGAAGTCTCATGGACCCACTTTCCCTGGGGAAAGCCCCAGCACAGGCCACTCGCTGACACCATCCAACCTCAGGACAGCCTGGACCCGTGCTGGGGGTCCAGTTTCACTGCTCTCCCACGACACAGGGGGTGCAACAAGGGCACAGTTAAGCAGCACGGAGTTTTCTGGCTCGTCCTGGCAGAGCTTTAGCTTCGAGCTCGCACCCTTAGCTTTCACAGTCTCCTGCCCTGGATCCAGCCCATCCCATAACCCAGGGAGCTGATGAGCTAGCAGGGAACATTTCCACTCCAATAACGCAGGTCTAGCTGCAGGGCTCTTCCAGGAGCACGGTCTCTCTGATTTGAAGTGAGCAGGAGGCAGAGGTTTCGTTTCTCACACCACCTCCTCCCCACGGAGACCTCCTGACAGCATTCCAGGGGGGCACTGGGAGAAAGACCACGCTGACCCCGGAGCAGCAGGATGTTGTAATGCATTGAGCAAGCACCACCAGCCAATCCCAGAGATGGGGAATGAGGTGAAAAAACATGTTTTGAAGCTCTCAGAGCTTCATAATCAGGAGAGGAGAGCAATTCCTCCAGCTTTACCCTTCACCCAACAGCAACCAGCCCACCCTGGTCGGGCACAGAAGGGGTGAAATGGGTCACTCCTGTCAGAACTCGTGCCCCAGTCTTGGACATCCCCTCCTTACCACGTCCTGTTGTCCCTCCCAGGTGTCCTGGCTCGCTGTCAGGGGGGGTCCCTGAGGAACGCCGAGCTCCCACAGCAGCCCGAGGTGTAGCTGTGCCGGGGGCTCCGGGGTCTCTGGGGAGAAGCAGTGCAAGGGGTTAAGGAGGGAGAGAAGCACTGACAGCAGGATGCCCTCCACCCCCAACCCCAAATTCAGCAACCACAGGCACCCTACAGCTCCCTTCTGACCATGCCAGGAAAAACAGCTCCCCCACAGCCCCCCCCAAGCCCCATTACCTCGGAAAGCATTTAAACAGATTCTGCCATGGGTCTCCCAAGAGAACGAACCGGCCCCAGGCCCCGCTGTTTGTCCTGCCCCGGCTCCCTGCTCTGCCCCCAGGCCCTGCAGAGGATGGGGGGGCTCTGCACCCCTCCTCTGCCAGCACTCCCTCCCTGCTCTGCCTCCCAACCGTAACCATGACAACCAAATCCAGCCACCCCATTGGCTGAGCCGCCTCCGAGCATCCTTCATCCCTTTTGGAGAACGCTCCCCCTCCTCGCCCACCCCCTCCCAGGGCTGGGGCTGCCCCCAGCAGTCACCCTGGGCTCTCACCAGGTCCCCGCCGTGCCGGCAGCTCATCCCCAGCCTGGCAGCCCGGCCCTGCTTCCCGCGGCTGCGCATCCTGAGCACGGGGACCCTCGGGGGGAAGAGAGCCCAAAATACCTCGGAAAGGCTGCTGCCAGGGAAACAAGGCTTCCTGCAGATTAAAGGCTGAGCGGTGTTTGGCTGGGACTCTGGAGAGGGGGAGGTAGTTGAGAAGATGTCAGGGACTGATCCTGCCCTTGCTGAGCTGCTGCTGGTGTTGGTGGGTGCCCCAGCAGCAGATCCAGCTCTGCCATCAATGCAGATGCTCTGTCTGGTCGGTGAGACCTGTCTTTGCTGCATTTGTGCACTTGGAAACGGTGCCACTGCTCTGAGCCACAAACAGGACCGGCTCAGCAGGGATTTTTTAACTCTTCTTGTTAAAATTTGCAGGTCCCTCTCTGGTGTTGCTGAGGAGCCAATGTTCTGTCTGGGGAGGGGTAGCTGTCCCCACGGAGGGGGGAGTCAGAAGGACCAA
Organism: Machaerirhynchus nigripectus; assembly: GCA_013397975.1. Classification (NCBI taxonomy): domain Eukaryota; kingdom Metazoa; phylum Chordata; class Aves; order Passeriformes; family Dicruridae; genus Machaerirhynchus; species Machaerirhynchus nigripectus. The sequence goes on from VZRQ01000591.1 coordinate 646,406, forward strand.
TTTATCCTGGGCTTCTCTATTCAACACTGTGGTCTTGGCTTTGCCACAGACTCCCCTGGCAACCAGGGCCAAGGAAGCTCTTGTCTGCTGTGAGACCCTGGCCTGTTTTCCTGGTGCTCTGGCCCATCACCAGCGCTGGACTGTGCTGTGCGGGATGTGGGGGCTGTGCAGAGAGGCTGGGAGAACAGAGAGATGCAGAGCCCTGCAGTGCCAGTCCCTCCTGGATGTGCTGGGCAGTGTTGTGATGCACAGCCCATGCAGAGCAGGGCACTGAGCCCATCCCACGCAGCACCAGGGCAAGCGCGGCTCAGAATCACAGCATCAATCAGTTTGGAAAAGATCTCTGAGATCACGAAGTCCAACTGCGACCAGGCATCACAATGTCAACTGGACCATGGCCCTAAGCGCCACATCCAGTCTTTCCTTAACACTTCCAGGGATGGGGAATCCAGCACCTCCCTGGGCAGCCCATTCCCATGTCTAATCTTCCTGTGAATAAATCCTTCCTAATGTCCAACCTAAACCTGCTTTTTCATAGCCTAAGACTGTGTCCTCTTGTCCTGTCACTAGTTGCCTGTGAGACAAGCCCTACCCCCACCTGGCTCCAAACTGCTTTCAGGTAGATATAAAGAGTGATAAGGTCACTCCTGAACCTCCTTTTCTCCTGGCTCAGCTGCCCCAGCTCCCTCAGCCGCTCCTCATCAGCCTTGTACTCCAGCTCCGTTGCCCTTCTCTGGACATATTCCAGCAGCTCAATGTGCTTCTTGAACTGAGTGGCCCAGAACTGGACGCAGCACTCGAGGTGCGGCCTCGCCGCACCCAGAACTTGGGGACAGCTCG
>VZRQ01000591.1:647476-669427 GCA_013397975.1 Machaerirhynchus nigripectus
CCCGGCCTTCTCCACTCCCGGCACCCAGCGTGTGACCCCCGCGTGGAGGGACGCGCGTGTCCGGCCTCCCGTTCCCCGCCGAGGGATCGGGGTGTGCGTTGTGTTCGTACGGCCCCGGGCCTCCCCTCCGCGGGGGGCTCGGTCGTATCCCGCCTCCAGGGGCCCGCTCGGCGGGGCTCTTTGTCCGGGATCCCTTTGTCCCGGACTAGGGCCGGCCGCTCGGACCCGGTGCCCTGGCCCTGCTCGCCGAGCACCGGGGCTCGCTGCCGGGCCCTGCCACGTGCTGGCCGGCCAGCGACTGTCCCGCTGCCGCGAGAGGGGGACAGGGCCCCGCCGGGGCGGGGATCCTCAGCCTCCGAGGTCCGGTCTCACCTCTGTCCTCTTCCGCAGGCCCCGAAGCTGGCCGAGACTTACTGCGTGTGCCACCTGGCTACCGGCGACATGCTGCGGGCCATGGTGGCCTCGGGCTCCGAGCTGGGCAAGCGGCTCAAGGAGACGATGGATGCGGGGAAGCTGGTGGGTCGCGGGGAACGTGCTGGGAAGGGAGACGGGCTGGCAGCACCTGACATGAGAGCAGACAAAATCCACCTCCTAATTAGAATTCTCCGTGACAAAACTAATTAGTGTAGGAAGGAAGATTGCAGGGTGAAGGCAGATTGCAGGGTGAAGGTAGGGATGGGGTGGGGGCTTTCCTTCTATCACCCTGCAGGAGAAGCATCCTTATAAAAACATCCTTCCTCTTCAAAATTACTGTTTGCTTACCAGCAGCCTGTGGCCCCGGGTTGTTTTTATCTTTTAAGGGGTGCAGTCTGGCTGGCAATTTTCTGGCTCCTGAACACTGAGGTGATGGTGTATCCTTGGAGCTGCAGGGTGTTACAGCCGTGCTTTGCGGCTCCTGTCTCTCTTCACGTGATACCTGAACTCCAGGTATCACTTAAGAGGGTTCATCTGCATCCTCGCTATTGGATAAGCTCGATTCACCTGTAACTGTAAGGTGAAAATAGACTTAAAGGTGTTGCTGTGGTAGTTACAGCAGCTGCTGTGTGAGAAAGATACTTTAGATCCCCAAGAGACACAGAGTTAAAATCTCTGACATTCATTTTCTGAGGGTCTAATTATCTCATCCAAACGACTGAAATATCTCAGGGAAAACTTGAGGGACCACAAATTGCAGTGACTTGCCCCAGTGTGGGGCAGATCTCGGGCATCGCTGCGGCTGCCACGGGCTCGTAACACCCCTGGGGAGAATCTGCAGGCCCCAGATGGGGAGAGCAGCCTTATCTCACTTCTGCTCAGAGCTCATTGCGACACCGAGCCTGCAACACCCAGCTGGTTATGAAAGATAGGGACGTTATCAGGCCAGGCTGGTGGTATCTGCCACGTGTGTGTGTGGCAGCCAGCTCCAGGCTGCTCCATGGGTACATCCCACAGCTCTGTGATAACTCAGCTGGGAGCATGGCAGCGTTTCGGGGTGGGCTTTATGCTCAGGATCTTTTTTCTCCAAAGGGTGTAATCAGGAAGGCACAGAAGTGACTTTTTGCTTACCCCCTCTGCCTGCAGGGCTGTTTGTGTGTTGTGACAGCCTGATCCCCAATCCTGCTGGGTCCCAGCTGTGTGTGCTGGAGAAAGCAGCGCTGCTGAGGAGAATAAAATGAGCTGCTCGCAAATAAACAGCTATTGTTGGGGCTGCAGCATCCGTGAGTGCTGCAGTGTGGAAAAGGCACTAATCCCAGTGGTATGCCGAGATTGTTAGATGGGAAAAAACTATCCAGAGCTTGTCAGCAACTACTGGGCCTTTACCTTCACACGAGGTTTATGGGAGTCAATGAGCAACTCGCCTGCTCTGCCCTTCCTGCCCGGGCCTGCCTCCCGAGGGGGATGTGTGGGTGAAGGTACAAAGTAACAGGAAATCAAGGTTGTGTCGATATTTTGTATTGTGATTTGGTTTTAAAAAGAAAGTAACAATCTAAGGAGTTTGAGCTGACAGCCTTCCTCGTGATACAGCAACCTTTGTAACAGTGAGGTTACAGTGCTGCTCCAAGTCCCTGCGCAGGCTGGAGTGTCCCCGGAGTGAAATGTGGCATTGCCCATGTCCTGCTGTTGCAGGGCGTGCTTCCCTGCTGTGGGCAGGTCTGAACAGGCAGCCTGGGCATTGGCATGAATCATGGCATCACAGAATATCCTGAGTTAGAAGGGACACACAAGAATTATCAAGCCCAACCCTTGGCCCTGCACAGGACAACCCCAAAAATCCCACCCTGTGCTCGAGGGCAGCAGCTGTGTTTAAATTCGGGGTGTCCCTCCTGACCACAGGCCCGTCTCCCCTCTGCAGGTGAGCGATGAGATGGTGGTGGAGCTGATTGAGAACAACCTGGACTCCCCTCCCTGCAAGAACGGGTTCCTCCTGGACGGCTTCCCCCGCACGGTGAAACAGGCGGAGATGGTACGTGGGCCCCTGCTCGGGGGCTGCTCCAGCACCTCCTTCCCTCAAAACCAGGGGTCCCTGCTCCCTCAGCCTCTCTGAGGTGGGTGTTTGCTGTTGCAGCTGGATGAGCTCCTGGAGAAAAGGAGAGAGAAGCTCGACTCTGTCATTGAGTTCAGCATCCCTGACTCCTTGCTGATCCGGAGGATCACTGGACGGTAATCCTTCTCTCTCAGTCCTCAGTGCACGGGTTGGGGTTTCCTGGACTGTGGAACAGCATCCCAGGTTGTCCTCGTGGTGCTTAGGGCTGGTCTCTATTTCTGCCCTGATCCCTCACTTGTTCTCCCATGCCTGGGCCAGCCTTGAGCAGAGCCCCTTCCTTGCCCTATAAATTGGGGATTTCTGTAGAAAATCTCAGCTCACCCTTTAAGTCCCTCCTTCTCCAAAGCTATTATTGCTCCCTTACACAGGACACTGGATACATTTGGGCGCCAGTAAACCTCCTCCAGGGTCAGGAGTGTGTTCTCTCACACTGTTGTCCAGACCCCGTTCCCAGCAGAGCAGGAAGTAAAACTCCCCTTCTCCATCTCCCAGCGCAGCTGCTTTTCCAAACTGAAGAGGCCCTTGGTACAGAAATAACTGGAGAGAATTTTCTTACAAGTGAAAGGCTAATGGTGTTGCCGTGGCAGCTGTTTCTGTGCTGATGAGTGGCAGGTTCAGGAGACTTTGTCCTGACCGGGCTGCTTTGCTGACACTTCTTTTCTGTCTCAGGCTGATTCATCCAGCGAGTGGCCGCTCGTATCACGAGGAGTTCAGACCCCCAAAAGAGCACATGAAGGACGATGTATGTGAGCTCCCAAGGCCGCAGCTTACCTTGCTTTGGGTTGAGCTGATGCTTTGCAGTCTCTCCCTGGAAAAAACCTCATTTCTTTCCTTCTCTTGTACCTCCTTGTCCTGGCTTTCTGGGGAGCGTGGGGACCTGCTTGGGCAGCCTGAGCTGACTGCACTGCAGGGAGCAAGGCCTGGAGGGATGGATGGATGGATGGATGGATGGATGGATGGATGGATGGATGGATGGATGGATGGATGGATGAAGGGCATGGCCGTTCTGCAGAGCTGGCCCAGGCTCTGCCAACCTCAGAACTTGTTGGACTCTGTCCACAGCTCAAGTTGCCGTGGGTTGTGACTGGTTTCCATCCTGGGGAGCAGCTGTAGCTGGTGCCTGCTCTGGAGGCTCCTTTTAGCAGGCAGAGTGGTGTGTGGGGAAAAACCACGGTGCTGAGCCCTTCTCTCTTCAGTGACCGCTCTGGGACTTGTTCCGGCTGCCCTGGCTTCACTCCATCTCCCCCGCACACCTGGGGTCTCCTCTGCAGCTCCACCTCGGAGGAGGGCAGCAGGGAGAGAAGGGGGGAGCATCCCAGGCTGCAGCTCGCTGGAGACTGTCCCCTTGCTTCTCCCAGGTCACTGGAGAGCCCCTGATCCGCCGCTCGGACGATAACGAAACGGCCCTGAAAACCCGGCTGAAGGCCTATCACACCCAGACCTCCCCCCTGGTGTCCTACTACAGCAAGAGAGGGATCCATACGGCCGTGGATGCCTCCCAGTCTCCCGACGTGGTGTTTGCCAGCATCCTGGCAGCCTTCACGAAAGCAACATGTAAAGACCTGGTTATGTTCATTTAGGGCTCTGTCCCAGGACGGGGCTCTCCTCTTTTTTTTTCCCCCCTCTCTCTTTCTCTGTCTCTGTCTCTCTGGGCCCACGGAGGGGGAAGAGCTGAGTAGAGTAGAAGGGGAAGGGGCGAGGTGATGCAGCCCAAGGTAGGGCTGTGCTAATTCTGTAATTAAACGAGCTGTTAACGGTCTCTATCTCGATATATGTGAACGTCAGTCTGTGTGTGGATGTTGGGATTTTGGCCTCTAGAGGCCGCAGCGAGCCCAGGCTCCAGCTGCCCAAAATGGGCTCTGCACTCCTTTGGGCTAAAAAGCCTTTGTTTCATCTTAGAAATGCACTTCCCTGGAAGGAATTGTACTTCCAGCCAGCTCCTCCTGGCTACTCCACAGTGGCCTAGGAGAAGGTTTGGGATATGGGGGAAGGATTTCGGAGATGTGAAGCTGCAGGGTTGAAACCTGGGTTTGCTCTCTGTGTGTTGCTGTGGGAGCAGCATGGGAGGGGCAGGGTGACAACGTGCTCTCCTTGTATGTGTTTTATTCCCTGTGGGGTGGCAGGTTACCTGGGAGCCTGTCTTCCTGTTCTGATGGCACTTGGGGGGACAGAAAGAGGGTGGGGGGGTTTCAACCTTTATTTATTTGTGGGATTTATAGCAAATTAGTGAGATGCTTCTTGCTCTTTTTAACGTGAAACCTGTGGTCAGAGTGTGACAGTTACTGTGTGGCAGGCTGGGATGTCCTGAGGATCAGAAAAGGACTTGGGTTTTATCTCTTCACTCTTGCCTTGGTTTTGACCAAGGAGAGGAAGATGTGTTGAGCTTCTCCTGATCCCAAAGTCTAAATATAATAAAGCCTTATTGCAAAACAAATGATTTCTCAAGGCTCGAGAGACAGCGTTATTAACCACTGCCTCCGTGTGCCCTTGAGCTAACGACCTTCATTATGAGCTCATGGAAATGTTCCTGTTTCTTGAGCAAATCCAGCAGCTCCGTCAGGCTGTGTTTGAGGACACGGTGTGTGCTCAGTGCCTCGGCCTTTCCGGGGCATTGTGCTGCTGTGTGGTGACACTGCAGGGCTGACACTGACCTTTGGCCATGAGGGATTCCAGCCCTTCCTAGAGGACCCTGCTGTAAATATGGATTGGCCCAGATGAAACTTTGTCCTTTGGCATTCCATGTGTGTTTACTGAGTGAGTGTTACTGAGTATGCTCCTCTCTCTGTGTCTCTCTCTCGATGGCCCGCTCCATCCTGTGCTCTGAGCTGCTGTGGAGCTCTGTGGCCGGAGCAGATGTTTAATCCTCAGGAATCCCTTGCTCTTTTCCTTGATAATTTCTCTTCTGCCTGACAATCCCCTCTCTGTCCTCATACATCCTTTCCAGGGACAGAACCTCTTCCGTTCCAGCAAACTTGAAATAACATGGGGAACCAAAAGCAGTTGACTTGTTGCTCTAGAAAGCACATGACTGAGGAGAAAGGCTTTGACAGTAAACAGGGCTGGTTTTGCCAGCAGCCTGTGGTCCCCTGGGATTCCCAGATGGCCCTTGCTCTGTCTCTGGCAGCCCCAGCACCTGGAGCCAGCGTGCTGGGAGGTCGGGATAGCATTTAGGATGGGACTGGTGTGCGCCAGGGAAGGGGGAAGTGTGGGTTATAGCTGCCCTGGCATCTTGGTGACTAAAGAAGTTGTGTGGAAGCAGCTTTTATCTTGAGAGAGTCAAAGGGAGAGCTGCAGCCCCCTACACCCTGGAAAGGGTTCCCAGCCAGTTGGCATTCCTGGATTTGGTCAAGATTTTACTCTACAGCAAGAGCAAGATGTTCCTCGACTCTCCATTCCTTTCCTCCCTTGTGTTCATTTCACATCCAGCTCACCAGCCATTTTTTTCTTTTTGCCATAAACCATGCTTAATTTTGTTTGTTTGTTCTTCCCTAAATGTTTTTTTTTCTCTCTGTTCCCATTTATTCCAGCTGAGTGACTCCATCAAGCAGATGAGACACCACCAAACGCTGCACACTCTGCTACATCACCCATTGCAGCCCTTCCCTGGGTGCTGGGAGGGGGGTATGATTGAGGGGAGGGGGGGAAGGAGGTGGTAAACAAGGGGTTGGGGGGCTGATCTGGTTGGGTTTTGGCTGGATTTCTCATTTGGCAGAATCATTGTGAAGAGGAAACAGCCTTCTCCTTAGAAATCATGTTTGTGGAGGCAAAAGTATTGTGGAGAGGGAAACATCTCTCAGTGATCAGCTGCAGGTCCTTGACCTGTTGGAGGGTAGGGCTAGGTGCTATTTCAGGCTTCTCCAGGACTTTCAGGGCTTGTCTCGTGGGCTCTTGGTACTCTGAGGCCACCGAAAGGTTTGCTGTGATTTTTTCCTAAAGTTGCTTCCTATCAGTGAGGACCAAAACGAACAAATGATTCATCATGGCTGAAACGGAAAGGAAAAAGAGATGCTGTGGTCTTTTCCTGGAAGTTTTGTTTTTCTTGTTCTGCTGCATTCCTAAACCCTGGCATAGAGACTTCTCAAGGATTCTCTGCTGCTGAACAGAGGGCTGTGGCTCTAGTCCAAACCTGCCTTACTTGGGAATGGGGTGGCTTTTCTGTGATCATGACCAAGCTGGAATTCACACAGTGCTGAAGAAATGCAAAAGAGACTTTCTTAATTGCCTGCAAAAATAACACTTAATTGGGTTTTCCTTTTTTTTGCATTTCTTTTTAGATCAAATGGTGCCTTGTCTAACCTCTGAATCAATAATAAAGTAACCCCTTTACATTTGTATCTGGTGCTGTGTCCTCTTTGACCTGTAGACAGCGTGGAGGATGAGGAGGCAGATGACAGCATCAACTAACAATGGAGCTGGGTGGATCCCGGGGGCCTGATCCTATCTCAAGGATGCTCTGTGCAGCTGGAAATGTGGCTTGTAATTCCTTTTATCTCTTCTCCTTGCTGAGTGTGTCCAATGCTTTAGATCACCATAGCAATGGTGCTTTTTGCTGGTTCTCCCTCCTGTTTCTTCGTGTGTGAGGCTGAAAGCGCCGAGCCCCTGTGTATCCTCTCTGTCCAGAGCTCCTTGCAGTATTTTAACTGATGTAATCCCTTTTTTATCTCCTCCCTTTGCATCTCCAGTGTGTGGAGGAGCTGATGTTATTTCCTTCTCTCCTCCTGCAGCAACTGGAAGCCACATTATTGTGTCTTCTGTTTCTGCTCATTTGCTTCCTGCCTTTCATACCTTGTGGCATTCCTCCCTCTCTCCAAATTCACAGGGAAAAACCTGTCCTAACGCAGGGAACGAGAGCATGTCCTGGCCTCCCTTTCTCCTGCCTCCACAGGGACCAGAAAGGGTTGGGCTGCATGTACCCATTCCCTGCAGAAATTACTGGTTTTCCAGCATAACTGGGCTCTCCTGCTCCTCCGCCATTCCGTCTCTGTGCTCAGGTGTTCTCATTACCTCTCTGTACCTCCCATTACCATCCTTGTGCCTCTCTGGCCTTTGTGGTGTTCTTCCCTTGTTCCTTTTGATGGTGGATGTTAAACTGTGCTCTTCCTCCTTGTCTGGGATTGTGTCCTCTGCTCCTTGCCTGCTGTTGTTTTAAAAACCTGTTCTGCCTGCTCCTCCTGGCTTTCTGGTCTGTGGGATGGAGGAGTCTTGGCTCTTCTGAGCTGGGCTGCCTCTGTTTGATCCTTACCTAAGTGTGGAGCATGGAATGGATTGTTGGGGAGCTGTGGGGAGCCTGCTGTGGGGAGCCTGCTGTGGGGAGGCTTTGAGCTCAAGCCTGGATCCTCTGGAGCTGGATCTGTGCTGTGACCTGTCTCTCTCAGGCTGACCTTGAATGTTTTCCACAGCACACGATGCTCTGCAGGTGCTGTAAATTCCTTCTGCTCAACCATTTCGTTCCAGCAAGCTGCTTATCAGGCACTCTTTTGAAAACTGTGTTCATATTTCATACACACAATTATTCAGCAACTATAAAAGGGGAAAATTCCTATTTATAGCACAAGGACCAGCATCAAATAGGACACTGAATTCTCACTGATAGAGGAAGTGACCTGTTCTCTAATGCAGCAATATTTCTGCTGAAAAGAAACAGCATCTTGAATGGGGGGAGGGATGAAAGCCCTGGGCCATCTCTTTCCATTAAAAATGTGCTGCAGTCCTAAAAATGTATCTGCCCTTCTCCCTTCCCAATGAAACCGTCGGCGACGGGGATTGCAGGAAAACCTTTCGCTGTGGATTTGTGGTTAGTGGTAATGAGCCCACCGACTCCTGATGGTCTGGTTTGGAGCTGGTCTTAAGTTTCTGATCAATAACCTGATCTCTGACCTTGATGTGGGGCTGAGGAGAGGCCACTGCAGAGATGTCTGTGGGGACTTAGTGCCATCACGGTGCTCATGTGCACAGCCCTGAACGAGCGAGCACGTGGGGCCGAGGAACAAAGAACTGCTTGGGAGCGAGGAATGGAGGGAGTGGGAAGGTGGCAAGAGCTCAGGGGACACGGGTGGAACTGCTGCGGGTGAGGTGACAGCCTGTCTGCTCCGAGCCTGCTTCCCCTGGCTGCCTCTGCTCTCCCTTCCCTCCCAGGTGTGTTGAGCCATAAGGCCACCACCGGCCGTTCCCTGCTGCTGTCCCCTTGCTGTCGCCCTGTCCTTCCCGCGGTCTCTTTAGGAAGAGCTGCAGTGGGTGATACCAAGCGAGGCCCTGGGAGGTGGAGGACCGGAGGATGGGATTCCCCTCCTGTCGCTGTGGCAACGCTGGGCAGGGAAGCAGCAGCAGCAGCGGGATGCGATGGGCGGCTGCGTGGCGTGGAGGGTGCGCTGGGGAGGCTGCGGGGGCCGGGCTGCGCTGACATCACACGGGGAGGTGGCGCAGAGGGAAGGGGAGTGGGAAAGGGAGAGCGGGGAGACTGCGGAGGGGAGAGCGCGGCACCGGGAGTGGGCTCCGGGGACAGGTAAGGGATGCCCGGGGCCAGCGGGGCGGGGTGGGGGGGCTCCACGAGCTGCTGTGGGATCAGCGCCTGCCTCGGCATCTCTCGGGGTGATGTGGGATGGCTCCTGGGCAGTGGGAATATTACACAATGCCTGAACAGCCTGGCACAGCGGGGCTTGGCTGTGGGACAGGGAGGCCAGGTCAGAGCCCAGCTGGCTGGTGCAGAAACTGGTGCAGATGCTCCCCCCCAGGATAGCGGTGTGTGTGTCACTGGTGCTGTACTGGGAAGAGCCAGGAGTTCCTGCACTTCCAGAACAGGATGAAGGGACTGGGGAGCAGCCCTGGTCCCTGGCTGGAGAAGGGGAGTGGAGTTCTCTGATCCCTAGGGATTAGAGCACGGATCACGGATGAAATGAATCAGAAGTTTGAGACTCCATCCCCTGAGCTGCATCTATCTTAGAGGAGGCTGTGAGCAGAGCTGGTGCACTGGGACCGAGCCCAGCAGCGCGTTTGTGGTGGGAATCCTAAACTGCACATCCCTCAGCACTTACCCTGCCTGTGCAGCACCAATAGTTCTGGGGAAGGCAGCCAGGTGCGTGGTTACTGCCAGGAGCTCTCTGGATGTGGATCCTGGGGATCTGCAGACCTGGAAGGCAAAATAACAAAGTCCTTGAAGCCTCTCTGGATGCCGTGTAGCCTTTTAGCACAAGGGTTGCATAACGGGATCTGTTTTGTTGGCGGAGGGAGCAAGGCTGACGGTCACCTCCGTGCCCTGCAGCAGCCCAGCAGCACCTGGGTGCTGTGCTGGCCCATGGCCCTGGGGGGAATTTAATCTTTCTTCTTAATCCAAGAGTTGGGCTCGTTCCCTGCTGCTTGTGGGCTCCCAGCTCCGATCCCACAGCAGCGGGGTGTAGGGACTCTACACCTACACTCAGGCTACGCAGCCTTAGCAAACTAGAAGATGAGTTTGTGAGGACCCCGCTCATCTGTGCTGACCCGATTCTGGCCTGGCAGGATTCTCAGTGTGTATCTGACTGAGGAAAGCACATCTGGGCTCAAAAGCCCAGTGCTGGTAACCCCTGTGGCTGTCTGAAACCGGTATGGGGGTGGAGATGGAAAAGGCACAAAGTAGAAACCTTGCTTGAAATCCAAGCACAGGGAGAGGCCAATGCTCCTGTCACGACCATTTTGTTGAAACACATTTCCCGAGGCATTTAAAGGGCTGGGGGCTGGGACCCAGTGGGGCCATGGAGAAATGCAGCCAGGAATGCTTGAGAGTGTAACTGCAACAAGAAGCATGAATATGCTTTAATTAGGGAAGCGATTGCTGTGTGATGCAGGATCCTTCCCCACCAAGGCACAGGTGCTGGGTCTACTGGGACCATTTGGGAGTGGCCCAGGTGGCCATACTGCTGCTTATGGGATGGAAACTGCCAACAGCAACAGCTTGTGCTGCTCTGTGGCGCTTCTCTGGGAGCAAAGGGTGGGAGCCCCATGCTTGGAGGGTGACAGGCAGTGCTGTCACCCAGGTGGCTGCGGGGCCAGCTGCATTCCAAGCCTCTGGCATGGGCAGGCAGGGAGGGGAGGGCCCGTCAGCTACTCCGTGCCAGCCCTCAGCTCTGCCCAGGGCAGCTGTGCTGGGAGGGAGCCAGCTCGGGATGGGCCCCGGCGCTCCAAGCGGGACCTCGCTGGGCACAGCCTGAGCCGGGCTCCCAGGGCCAGTTTGGGAAGGGTGCAGGGAGGAGCTAACGCTGCTGTTCTGCAGTTTCATCCCCGAGGTTGTGGTTCTGCATGACCAGCAGTGGGACTGCTTCAAAGTCATGCTCCAACTTGATTTTTTTTCAAGGTTATTAAAAAATTCGGTGCGGGAATGGCACCAGGACCTCTCACAAACAGAAAGGCCAAGTCACCCCCTCCTAGTCCTTGACCTTCTCCGTGGCTCAGCTGGCTCTCCTCACTTTCCCCCATACTTGCCTACACTGCAAAAGCAATGAGCATGTGAATATTGCAAAGCCTGGCCTGGCATCTGCACATCAGCTGCAGCAGCTGAGGCTCTGACATGCTCCCAGTGCCTTCGTGTGACCCCGTCCCCACAGCCATGCTCTGTTACCTGTGTGTTCGGCCCCACCACAGGCTGCCACTGCCAGGCACACAATAATCCAGGAATACAATAACTGGGAACTTGTGCTCCCTCCTGGGGAAAGTGCTATGGATCTGCGAGCCTCTGCAGAGACCCGGAGCATCGGGAGGAGCTGCCTTTGTGCCAGTGTCCAGAGAAGGCCCTGGGAGCTGAGCCAGGTCCTGTGGGACATTTTAATCCTTCCTATTCCACAGTCTATCTTGGCCATGGCTCCGCTGCAGTGAACGATTTCCCGTTCCTTTGGCAGGGCACTCACGTGTACCCACCTTGTGTTTGTTTTCACTCCTTATCTGGTACCACTGGGAGCAGGCAGGGCAGCAGTGCAACAAGGAGAGTCAAGGAGAGTGGGAATACACACTCCCACTACTGCCTGGCCAGCCTGGAGTCCCCTCGATCCTCTCCCTGAAGCCAGGCTGAAATTTCTTTCTGCTGAGGTAGCTGTTTGTTAAATAGTTGAGGTTACTTGAGTAATCAATAGTTCTCTGGATCCCAACAGAAATATTATCTCTTTGGCCAAATCAGCTTTTCTATCTTTGCTATAAGCCTGCTCCTGACTCTCAGCTCTCAGAGGATCGAGGCACATTCCTGATTTACCTTCACAGAACCCCACTCCTTTCCTCCTGCCAGCCAGCACCACTTTTTCTCTCTGAGGTTAAGCAAGAAGGGCTGGAAGCACACGGAGAAATCGCTGGAGTCATTGGACTCTTCAGTCTCAGCCCTTCTCTTGGCTCTGCCCCAGAAGCTCCTTCTCTGTGCTTGCTTCTCTAAGGAGGGAGGTGAGGAGAGTCAATGGGATCCTCGTGGCCAAGGGCATTGCTGAAATAACTTCCAGTCCATGGACTCCAAGACAACTTGGCTCAGCTCCTGCCAGATGAAGAAAAATTGTTCCCATCCCACAGCAGGAGCTGCATCCCAGAGAAGCAGGGCTGGAAGACAAGGAGCCCATAGTAAGGTTCCATGCCTGCACGTAAATTTTCCTTGCAAACAGGCAAAGGCACCGACTCCCTGGAGCTGGATTTCTGGTTCCACCCCAGCAGCCAAAGGCTGGGCTGTGGCTCTGGGCTCCAATTTCCTGTGACTGAAGGAGGCCACGAGGTTTGTTCTGCTCCTGGGGCAGTGGAAAGAGCCTTGCTGTGCATTGTGAGCACCTCTGCACATCTCTGTTCTTTCCAAACCAGAAAAGGTCACAGAGACCCAAGAGAAACCCACTTCCCTCCTTCACTGAACTCCTTCTGCCTCGCACATGCTTTTGTTGCCATCCCTCGCTTGCCAAAGGCAGGAACAAACACTGGGGTTTGGCAGGGCTCAGAGCCTTGGCGTGTCGGATGGGAAAGAGCCATTCTTGGTCCTCAGCCCGGGACAGGGCTCTGCTCCACGTCCACTGCCAGATTTTCCAGCTGCGATTTCGCTGCTCATCCCATGCTGAGGGCACCGTTCTGGGGATAGGGAGCACCCCTGGGTGCTGGGCTGAGAATCCTGCAGGAGCTGCATGGAAAGGGGGAGGGAATAGCTGGAGCAGGACCCAGAGCTACGTGAACCCCTGCATGCTGCTGCGGCTGAGCTTCGCATCCAGGGGGAAGCGCAGGAGCCGGCGCTGCCCTGAGAGGCTTTTCCCAAAGAATGCCTGATTCCAGGGGAGCAGGGAAAGGCAGAGGGGGACCATGTAAAGCCAGGCTGTCTCTGCTTCGGTTAAATAGGGCTGTTTTTGCTGACAGCTCCTCCTGAGAGACTGCAGGGAGGGATGCTGTAACTCAGGGGCAGCTGTGAGGCTCTTGGCAGCTACTGCTGTTTCAGTGTCAGGCACTGCACTTTTCCTGGTGCTCAGGGGAAAAGGGATGGCAGCCCGGATCAGAGATGGCAGGGCTGGGCAGACGAGAGGCTGCTGCCTCCCTGTTAGAAGGATGCTCTGGAGCAACAGCAGGGCCTGATTTCAGAGAAGCATTCGAGGTCTCAGCGCACGCTGATCGCCCCAGAAACCTCCTACTCAATTTTCTGCTGTGCACGGCCCAGCCTGAGGCAGCACAGGGGCAGTTTGCTCAAACACTGGTTAAGATAACCCACATATGACAAGCCCCAGAGAGGGAGGAGTGTTTCTCATGGTGGTGAAGGGCCGAGGGAGACGAGGGAGGGAGAAGAGGAATTTCCTGGCTGTGGTAAAGGTGGGTTGTGCTTGAAGTTAGAATGGGCTTGTGGTCATGGCATCAGGCTAGGGGAAGGAAGGCGTGGGTCAGCAGCAAAACCCAGCAGAACAAACCCCATTTTACCTTTCCATGCCAGCCCAGGAATGAAGGACAAACTACAGCTCCCGTCTCCCTTTGCCCACCTTGTTCTGCTGCAGAGAGAACAGAGCACAGGGGGATTGAGCCAGGCTGAGAGCGGGGGCCTGGCAGCCAAGGGTCAGGCTGGGGAAAGAGCTGAGACAAGGGAACCCTGAGCAAGCACATGTTCAGAGTGAGAGGCTCATACATTCCCCACCTGGTTAGAGCTGGCTCAGCCCTCTGGAAAATGACACACGTTTTCCTCGCTGCAGGGCCAGAGGGCTGTGCTGGGAGCTCTCCCTGCTCTCCCGGCCCAGCTGCAGGCGAGAGGTGCTGCTGGCAGTGTCCAGAATCACTCTTCTTTCCCCTTTTCACAGCTGTTGCTGGTTATGAAAATGGGAATGTTCCCCGGCCAGTTCTCGGCAGGAACTGCCCTTTCCAGGGCTGACCGCATGGGCTCTTTCTTCCTCTTGCCACCTCCTGACAGCAGTCACAGCTTTGGGTAGGTTCTAGACTTGGCAAAGCACTGCCCTTCCCTGCTCCTCTTCCTCACATGACACACAGGAGAGAGAGGCTGTGGCCTGTGGAAGGGGGATGTTTGTTCCTGGACTGAGATCAGTACAATCTTGAGCCAGTTCTCTTCCCAAAGCACAAAGAGAGAAAGAAGAAAAGTTGGGATCAGTCCTGCAGTGGGGATTTACACCCCGAAGTGTCAGTGTGTTCCGAGCACAGAGATCCTGACACCAGCCCTCCTCTTCCCAGCGCAGGATGGGGAGCACAGCTTGCAGGAACATTCAGGGCATGTTGTGGAGAGTCATTATTTCTCATCACATCTGACGCAGAGTGTCCACAGCACAAAGGAACACTGGGCAAAGCTTAGGGAAGGCAGGAAGGAGGCAGCAGGGCCTGTTGCTGCTGGAAGCTGAGGGTACAGAGCTCAGCAGAGGGGTCAAACACCTCTGCAGGCAGCAAGACTGTGCAGGAATTACCACAGATTCCAGCTGCAGCAGGGTAGAAAACCCCAATCCTAATCCCCAGGGTTCAGAGCTTAAGCCAGTTTCTAGGAGAAAAGAGCAGGACTAGCAGGAAAGGGGAATGACTCCAGGCCACCTTTCTGGCAGTGCTGGATACTCAGAGGACACTGATAGCACAGAAGGGGGTGGATTTGGGCCACACCCTAGCCAGGAGCTTGAGAGTTCCTTGGAAAACCCAAATAACACAACGGAGCTACCTCAGAAAGAAGTGATCTGGGTAAGGCCAAGGTCAGTCTGGATAATTCCTTCCACTCTCTCTTCCGCTTTGGTGCAGTGAGGCAGGAAGCTGAAAATTCCCTGGCTACTTTTGGGAGTGCAGAGGTCAGTGAGCAGTGATCATCCTGGTTCCGAGGAACAGATGAGTGTGTTAGCACCCAGCCCTGCCCTCAGCTCCCTCCCCGACTCCTCAGCACACAGACGCAGAATTTCCTGGCTTTTTGTTTCAGAACTCAGGGAAAATTCCTGCCACCAGCACTGAGCTAAATTAAAAGTTTGTAAATTCAGGAGGCTTCTTGCAACAAGGCACTAACCTTTGGAATTGCCTCAAGAGTTGGTAAATGATAACTGGCTTGGAAAATCCTGATGGTTTTATGACCTTTCACAATGTCTGTACTTCTGTACCCAGATAAGGGTCACCACACTGCTCCAAGACATGACCAGAGGGATAAAGGAAGAGTTCTCTTCCTGTCTTTCCCTGTCCTGCTGTGATTGCCACGGCTCAGCTCTGTAAAGCACAGGAATTACCCCAGGCCAGAGCAGCGTGGCTGGAGCGCTGAGCTCACCACACAGCCTGTTCTCACAAACCCCACTTTGGGATGAGAATTCAGGTCTCTCCATGACCTCCTGACAAGTGAGGGAATGTGGATGTGGCCACTGCTGAAGGGGCTTCAGAAGACCCTGCTGAGGGCAGTCGTGCTCTTGTCCTTGGAAGTTCTGCTGAGACCTTTCCCTTCCCAGGTGCTTCGTGGGATTGAAGCCCAAACCTCCTCGGAGGCCAAGCAGCCACAGGGACAGGCTTCATCCACCACCTGCCCATGGCAGCACGTCCCAGTGGTGCTCAGCTCACTGGAGCTTTCTCCCACAAGCAGGTCACTGTGAGCAGTGGATTGTGCCCTGGCAACAGGGACACTGCAACATGCAAGCCCCGAAACTGCGGCGCCTGCTCCACTACACAGCAAAATAGGTCGTGCATCAGCAAATGAAAAAGGACAGATGGTGTCTGCTAATACAGCTTAGTTTATGGCCTGCAGGATTAACTCACTAGTTGTCATGTCTGCAGAAAATAGGAAATGGGTGGGTCGGCCGGAGGAAACGTGTGGTGTGCCCAGCCCTACCTGTGCGGTGGGATGCACCAGCTGGAGAGGATGTCCGGGATCCTGTGAGGTTTTGAGATGCTGCTGAAGGGTTTCCAATGTCTTTTGGGGGGTCTGGGCACTAGAGAGAGTGCCTTGCACCAAGCCTTCCCGTCCACCTCGGATTCCCACACTCCCACTGCAAAGGTCAGCGCTGCAGGGATTGATGCCGAGCCGAGCGGGGATCTCCAGCAGAGACAGGGACACCCTCTGTGGTCTCTGCTCCTCTGCAGGAGGAGCCCACAGCTTCCTGTCCTCTGCCAGCTGCAGGACAGCCTCCAGTTCAGCCTTTTGAACTCCCAAGCACCCACGTGTCTGCAGGAGTAAGACAGAAAGCTGAGGCAGAAGCCTCAGGTCTTTTCAATGCCTTCTGTGTGACACACTGTTCTCCTTTCCTGGAAACCAGGCCAGTGCCTCACTCTGTTCTCCTTGCAGAAATCAAACCCCGTGCCAGAGCTCTGCCTGGTGCATCTGCTCTCTGAAGGGCAGAACAAACTCTTCCTTAGCTCTCCATGAGTGCTCCTCCTGAAGATTTCACCTTGATCTTGCTGCCTCTGCTGTGGCCAGGTTTGCTCATGTCCTGCAAGATGCTGAGCATCCCCAAAACCAGCTGGCATCAGGGAGATACGCCAGAGCCAGGGTTCCTGCCATGCCATGCCATGCCATGCCATCTCCATGCCTCTTGGCCTTCTGCTGTCACAGGTGTTTGTCACCACCTGTGACAAACCTTCTAACCACAGCCAGCCATCACAGGCACTGGAGTTTTCTCCAGTGACTAATTTGCCTGTGTTTATGCCAACACCAAACACTTAATTGTCTCTTGAATGACTCAGGTGAGGAGGGAGTCTGTCTCCTTCCTCCTGCTGTAGGGATCTGGCCAGCCCTATTCCTGATGGCAGCACCCTACAGTGCTAAACCTTCTCAGTTATAAATCCCCCATCATTAAGGGTAGCAGGTCACTGGTAAGAGTGACTTGAGAGCGGGGATCATTGTCACTTCTATCCCCAAAGCTGTTCAGTGAGCGTGGAGGTGAATAGAGAACAGAGAACAGCCTGTGCTTTTATTACAAAAGGAAATGCTGCTTTTATAGAGGGGAAAAGCATGTCAGATTACTATTATAAGTAATTGCTTAATGATCCCTACCTTTGCGTCACTGCTGAAGTACATCCGAGTCCCTTTTTGGGGTCTCTCCTCCATGCACGTGTGTCACCAACGGGGCCAAGCCCGTGGCCACCCTGGCTGCTGGAGCCCTGAAGGAGACAGGATGGGGGGAGCTACGTGGGCACGAGAGCCTCCACATTCTTCCCCCTCGAAATCTCCCCACCTCCCACCTCTTTTATCAGCTGCTGACAAGACTTGCCATGTGTGTAGGCGGCTCCCAAGCTTACAAGATGATTCCCCGCTCCCCCCACCTCCCATCCACGAGAGGAGCGCTCAGGATTTCGGGGAGGGGGAGCGCAGCGTTCCTCCGGCTGCCGGCCTGTTCTGCAAGGCCTGTTCTGATGCTTTCAGAGAGCTCCATGTGGCAACTCTCTCCCAGGATTTCACATGACAGCCTCTTCCCCGGAAAGCCACAGCAGGGAGTGGAAGATCGCTGTGCGTGTGGGTGTTAGGAGGGAGCAGAGTGGGATGGGGAGATGGAGGGGAGAGGAGGTGTAACCACAGACTAAACCAGAACAAATCCTCTTGGAAGAGCCTTGCATTTCTGATCCCAAGGCTCCTATCTCCTACCTCTTCCTCCTCATTTAGAAGAACGTCAATCCTTGTTAAGCCCGGCAGAGAGGAGAGGAGTCAAGCAGAATCATCTCGTTCCTTCCCTGAACACATCTCAGGGGACCGGGAGAGGCAAATAGAACACGAACTAACTGGATGGAGCCAGGGAGTGTGTGCAGCGTGCACACTGGGGAGAGCCCTCCCCAGCCACGGGTGTCTTCCCTGGAGAGACACGAGCGCCCGTTAATGACATCTCCATCTGACAAACGACCACAGTGCATGTCATTACGACCCAGTGCTTCCCCGGGGCCCTGGCAGAAAATGACCCCGATGAGCTTCAGTTCTCGCAGTCACAGCTGCTCCCCGTGAACGCTCAGCGTCCCTCGCCGCAGAGCTCCAGGCCCTCGGGGTTAAGCCTCGCCGAACGCCTCGGGCAAGCCAAGACTGACATCCCTGCTCTGGAGCTGGGACCCCAAAAAGAGGAGTAGGGAAGCCCACGTGCCCCTGGCACAACTCTTCAGGGCAGGGAGCTGGTGGGAGACCTCGCACTGCACCTCTGAGAGGTTTAAAACGACCTCTGTGCTGCTTGGATCTGTCTGTCCCTCTCGTCTTCCTCCAGATGCTGTTAGTGCAGCACACCTCAGGTGGGTCCCGGGGCAGGTCCTCAGCAGAGAGACCCCTGAACCTGCCATCTGCATTTTGGCATCCCGATGCACCTGGACCCCTTTAACAGCCTAGGCTGTCCCACCTTAATAGGGCCAAAGGTCTCAGCCTGCCCAGCGAGACCAGAGCTGAGTCATTCCCGAGTGTCCCTGTGCAGAAACAAAGAAGAATTCCTGGTGTAAAGCTGCTCCCCTCCTTCCCGCATCTCATCAGCAAGCAGCAACACGAGCTGGATTTTCTCTAAACTCCATCTGCTTTGCAGTGCAGCCTGTCCCCCTTGAACAACACCTCATCCCTACCTGGGAAAAGTGGGGGAAACCCCCAGGAAACCCACGGACTTCTAGAGAAAAGAGTCAGTGCTGGGGAGGGGTTCACACCTCAGTGCTTGAATGACCCGCAGGTTTAAGGCAGATTGAATCTTTGTGTGTCCTGAAATAGCTGTTTCAACACCCCCTGTGTCCTGCAGGCCAGGGAGGAGAGGGACAGGCAGGTATTTACCATACCTGCGATATTTGGGTAACCAGAAAGGGGGG
This sequence comes from Machaerirhynchus nigripectus, assembly GCA_013397975.1. Taxonomy (NCBI): domain Eukaryota; kingdom Metazoa; phylum Chordata; class Aves; order Passeriformes; family Dicruridae; genus Machaerirhynchus; species Machaerirhynchus nigripectus. The sequence continues at coordinate 666,174 of VZRQ01000591.1, forward strand.
GAGGGTGGGCAAAAGGGAAGTCGCAGGAGCTGGAATTTCAGCTTTATCGGCTGCAAAGCCAAGCCGGCGTGTCCCACCGCAGCGATATTCCCGGCCAGGCACACCCCAGTTCCTCCATGCAGTCTGAGTTTCACAATCCTTTCCCAGCAGCCCAGCCTCTGCTTTCACTCTCTGAATTACCGAGGGGAATTTTCATTACACCACCAGAGGCTCTTCCTCCTCGACAGCGACAGAGCTGCCACTCTGCTTTGCAGGGGGTTTTTTGGGCTGTGGGTTACGAGGGTATTTCTCTGGAAAAAGAAACACCTCCCAAAAGCAGGTCCAGCCCAGCTCAGCCTCCCTCAGTGGCTCCATCCAGGCTGGGAACTGTGCTGGGCAATGTGGGGTGGCTCCAACCGGTGTCTGGACAAAGCCTTCTCCCTGGAAGCCTTCCTGGGGGATACGGCGCTTTCAGGCAGCTTTAAAAGTCGCCTGTGCCAAATCCAGAGGGGTCGGAAGTCAGCAATCTTCCAGCTTTCTGCCAGCGTAAGCAAAAGCAAATTTGCCTGCTGGAGCTGGGATTTGCAGAATGATTCGCTGCAGCGTTTGAATCCCCCACCCCACGCCCCCGCCTTCTGAATCTTTTTTGTTTGTTTGGTTTGGGTTTATCTTTTCAAATATCCCCCAGTTTAACGGTCAGGCTTGGTGGCAGCTTCCCCGGAGCTCCGGGGAGGGGCTGATCTGATCTCACTCCCAATCCGGTGACCTTCCAATCAGCCTCTTTCCTTTCCTGCCTGGCAGCTCGCTTTCCTGCCCTCTCCTTCCAGTTCCTGGCTGTTTGTTTTGGGGTTTGTTTTTTTTTGAATCAAAACAAACTACCGGGTTCAAACTGCTAGTCAGGAACACGCTGAGCAGGAGCCTTTGCTCCTGGCAAGGGCTGTGGAAACTCGCCATGGAGAAACACCTCAGCCACGGAGAACTTGTTTTCAAGTAGCTGGGATGTCTGGACCACAGTGGGGTCCAGAGAGCTGGAAATCTGTGTCTCAGAGCTCCATAAAAGCACTGAATTCCCTCAAATATCTAACCACTGGCAAGAGCTCTGCACAGCTTGGGAGCAGGGAAGATGGCTCTGAAGTCACTCAGATTTACCCTGGCCTCCCCCAGCCCTGTTGGTATCATGATTCCTCCCTCATATAAGGCAATGAAGAGTCATTTGTGCCCTACCAGAAAGCCTTTCCCAGGAACTCCAGATGGTTTTGCTCTCTGTCTCTCCATGTCTGCACTACTGGTAATTCAGGCCTGTCTCACATTAGCTTTCGAGCTGAAACCTTCCCACAATTAGTTACAGTCTGTGCTCCTGCGCTGCAGAGGACGGAAGGCTGAGCTGGCAGAGCGCTGTCTGGGAGATCCGTCCCACACACGAGTCCTGTTCAGGTTTCTCTGTTTCAGTCAGAAGTGTGATTTTGCTAGTGAAATCATCAAAGCAGGACGGTCTCTCCTACAGATGGGCAGCGACAGCCATTTGAAGATGCCTCATACCTGGCTCGCCTCAGATAGCTAATTTCAATATAATCCCCTTTTACACCAATATAAACATCCCTCCCGTCTTCATCTGGCCCTCCTTTCCCAAGGAAAAGGGTCCTTCTCCTCTGGGAGCTCCATACCATAAGTGTCAGGGAAATGCTAAGAATCTTCAGCCTGCCCAGGGACCACAGCTCAGCAACTCACTGCTCAAGGACAACATCCTCCACAGACACCCTCGAAGCATCCCTGCTTCTCTTGGAGCAGAGCTGTTTGGCCCCTGCCAAATTAACTTGCTAATTAACAGGGGTTTTGATCCCAGGCAGGAATTTACCACTTTGAGGCCAAACCTAAGTGTGGTCCACAACTTCCAGCTGCTCCAAAGCCCTGTGCGCCGTGGCAGGAATGTGAAGAGCTGACAAATGTCTGGGGAACGCAATCCCCGGGGAAAGGACTTGGGAGTAGCAGACATCTTGGGATAAGCAGTAAGGGAGGGTATATGGCAAGCACAGAATTAATGGAGAAGAGCACAGGGAAAAGCAGGATTGCTGGAGGGTGTTTAGGACAGGAGGAAGCTTTGTTTGTGCAGGTGATTTACGCCTTCTGTGCCTTCATTCACCCATCAGATGGGGAAGTGTCATCATTATACCCGCTGTGCCGACAGACCTGGGGGCTTTGCCTACAGCAATCCAGCAGCACCAGCGCTGAAATCCATGTTCCTTGTTCCCATCCCTGCTCTTGGAAGGATCCTGGCAATAATAAACACGCAGACAGGCTTTGCTGAGAGAGATGATTTCAGGAATGGCGATAGCTGGGAGACAGTGATGGAGCCACACTTGTCACATGAATAACCACAGTCTGTCCAGTCAGAGCTGACAGTCTAAGGCAAGGCAGCTCCTTCTGTGCTGATTTAAGAGGCTCTTCGTAGACACAGCAGATCTTTCTGCTTCACCTCCCCTGCAAAATAAGAAGCAGCGTCCTTCCTGTTAGTTTATCTGCCTTTGGATGGGATATGAGGCTGGCAGACCCCTCTGGGCATGGGGGAACCCTGGAAGGAAGCGGAGGCTTTTAGCTTTCTGCATGAGTGCCGTGAGAATGTGGGTTGTAGTTTCACTGCCTCTAAACCTGGCACTCGGGGAGGAGTTCCCAGCTTAGTAAATCTTTACATGATCTTCAGAAACGTTATCAAGGAGGGACACACAGCGAGGGACAAGGTGCTTCCCTGGGATGGATGGATTTAGAGGGGGCTTCCTGAGGTTATAGACACCCCTCTCCAACGAGAGATGTTAAAAAGCAAACTGCCCTAGGGTTTTTTTAACGAAAACCGTTTTTTTCTGCACAATCCAGCCAGAAAATTCCCCCCATTCCACGCCCTGGGTGAGGCAGCCATGGCAGTGCTGAGTGAGGGATGTTGAGGGGAGTCAGGGACTGAGGGGAAATGCGGAGCTGAAGGGACAATCACAGAATAAGCCGAGTTGGAAGGGACCCATCAGGATCATCGAGTCCCAACTCCTGGCCTTATGCAGGACACCCCATGAATGCCACCATGTGCCTGAGAGTGTTGTCCAAAGGGAGATGGGACATTGAGGGAATCAGGGTGCTGAGGGGAGCCAGAGACTGAGGGGAGCCGGGTGGTGAGAGGAGCCAGAGCACTGAGGGGAAATGGGGAGCTGAAGGGAGACAGGGGTGTTTAGGGGAGATGGGGGCACTGAGGGGAGATGGAGACGCTGAGGGGAGCAATGGCGCTGAGGGGA
>VZRQ01000591.1:670091-681145 GCA_013397975.1 Machaerirhynchus nigripectus
GCGCCGCGGCTGCTGTCGTGCCCGCACCGGTCGTGCGGGGCCTGCCTGCGGCAGTACCTGCGCATCGAGATCACCGAGTCCCGCGTCAACATCTGCTGCCCCGAGTGCAGCGAGCGCCTCAACCCCGCCGACATCCGCCGCCTGCTCCGCGACTCCCCGCACCTCGTCGCCAAGTACGAGGAGTTCATGCTGCGCCGCTGCCTCGCCGCCGACCCCGACTGCCGCTGGTGCCCGGCCCCCGACTGCGGGTGAGTGCTGGGGGACACACGGGGTGGCGGTGGGGTGCTGCCCGGGGAGAGAGGGACCTGTTCTTCTCTCCGCCCTGGAACATCTTGGGGACTGGGGAACCCGCTGTCCCCGTAGGGTGTTGTCCTCTCCATGCTGGGACGGCATGTGGAGGGAGAGATCCCTGTCCCCTCCATCGTGGGACAGCTTGGTAGGGGGAAACCTGCTGTCTCCTTAGGGTGCTGCCCCATCTGTCTGTCCTGGGACGTCTTGGGGAAAGGCGACCGCCGCCCTGGAGGGATGCTGCCTGTCCCCAACACGTGCTGGGATAGCTGGGTGAGGTGGGACCCACTGTGGGTTGCTGCCTATCCGCAGCAGCTCCTGGGCATGGCATCCCGTCTGAGATGGGTCTGGGACTCTGCCCTGCCCGTCCCCACGTGGGTCCCAGGACAGCCCAGGGAGGGGTGGCTCACCCTCAGTGGGGTGCTGCTGCTGCTCCGCTTCTGGTCCTGCTGTGTCCCATGAAGAGCCCTCGCTGCAGGGGTTCTTTGCTTATCCTGCGGTCTGTTCAGGACAGCTGATAAGCCTCGGGTACCAAAATTCCATCCATCCCTATTATCTCTCTAGAGCACCAGGATTTGACCTTGGGCATTGTGAAAACACAGAGAAATCGGGAAGGAGTGATACGACTTGAAGGGGGTTTTAGCTGAGCCATCGTTTCCCTAATTTAACAGAAAACGTTTTTTTCTGCACAAATGGGAAGTGTGGAGCTTCCCAGCTGTATGTTTCGCTGCCAGTCCTGGGGACAGTGCATGGGGACAACGCTGCTGCCTCCAATAGTGGGGAAGAAGGAACCATAACCAGTCACTTTTTCCCAGTGAGGATGTGAATACATGGCAGAGAGGAGTGATGTTGACTCACTGTTGGTTGCCCAAGTGAGGAAACGTCTGTCTGTCCAGAAGTCAGCCCAGCCAAGCTTGATGACTGTGTAGTTATGAGTGTGTTGCTTTCATTTTCTCTTCCCTTTTCTTTTAAACGAGCTCTGTTAGGTTTCTGTTTTGGGCGTGAGCCAAAGCTGCCTGGAAAAGGGCTTTGTCGGGGAACTTGAGAGAAGTGCTGCAAAGTTGAGCTACAACTCAGCTTGGATGGCAATTCTGGGTAGCAAGAACATGAAAGGAAAGTCTGACCCAGTAGTCGGAATGGAAAAGGTGGTGGGAGGACTGTGAAGATTTAATCAGAGCCTTGTAATAGGCATCCTATGCAAATCAGTGAACCTGGCTCAGGTTACCCATTTCACGGCCTTTTGAGCATCCTGCATGAGGGCTTGTTCCTTCAGAGGGTGAAGCTGACAGCGAACAACACCTTTGCTCCTTTCTGAAGCCAGATCAAGTGCAAGATCTTGATACTTCAGCAGCGCCGGGGATAAGATCAGGGAGATAGAGCAGGTTGTGCTGCCACGGAGAGAATGCCTCTGCTGGTAACCGGCTAGAGAAAATCCGGTTCCTGCTCGCCGAATCTCAGCTCCGTGACTATTGCGATGTTATCTGTGCCCGGGATAAGGTGTACAAACAGCGGCGTCACCCGGGCTGGCTGGTTGGAAGGAGCCAGCTCCAGCGCGGCCCGGAGGGCGTTGCCTCTGTGACAGCAGCGCAGCCTGAGCCTGATCCGTTCCTCTGGGGGGTGTGGGCAGGCTGGTGTCACACACGGCTCTTTCCCTGGGCTAAAACCTCCTCCCTGGTTAGTCAGTGAGCAGGATGAGCCAGGTGACGTGCTGGCATCCTCCTCCCAGAAGAGCAAGAAGCGACCCCGGGGCTCTTGGAGATGTTGGAGACAGCTCTCGTGGACCAGCGCTGCTGGTGTGTCTGTAGCGCTCGAACAAAGGCTGTTGGAATCAGCCCTCCGGCAGGGAGAGGAATTAATCACCCTATTCATTCTTCCCAGCAGAGCTTGTGTGGCTGTGCTTATGTAAAATCAGGGTATGAATTATTTACAGCGGGCTTTCCCCGCTGTAGTAGTGCCGGAGTACGGGGAGAGCGTAGGGCTGGGGGCACGGCAGTGATGCTTGGCACGGAATGTCACCCACCGCTGTCACCGGAACCCCGGGAAAAACAGAAACTCTCCAACAACGTCATTTCAGTGTCAGAGAATCAAGGCACGGCTTCATTCTGGCCAGGATGTGCAATAGAAATAATTTCATCCACACACGCCCGGGTCGTGCAGTGAAAATCCTCCCATCCCACCTGGTTCTTCACCAGACTTTTCACGTATTTATACACTAAAGACCCCAAAGAAATTCACACTCGTTGGTCTGAAATTACGCAATGCTTAGTATTCGATCTCCCCTTGGTTATTGATCCCTTCGATGCTAATTTGGCCGTCCTTCTTTGGTTCTCTTATCGATCTTTTCCCAGACCAGGTGTCTCCGGCCTCACCAGGGGGTGATGTTTGTCAATATCCATTTACCTCCTCTGTATCTTCTGGCTCCTCCCAATCTGTTGATGCTCAGCTCATCAGGCCTCACCCGGGCTTTTGAAGAGAAACTTCAATTCCCCTCCCCCTGGCCAAAGGCGACCAAAACCCCTGACTGAAGCTACCAAAAAAAAAAAAAAAAAATCACAAAGCTAAAAGTTGAATCATTTCCAACACCACCAGAGTGGGCGGGGTGTGGCCCTGGGTGCCACCCCCACCGAGGCGCTGGCATCAAGGGGCTGCAGGCCTGTGACAGACAGAACCCTACAAACATCCTGTGCATCCTGCAGTGTTTCCTAAACGAAAGAGCCTGGCTGTGCTGCCCGGGAGGAGGAGGAGGAGGAGGAGACACAACACCGGTGCGTGTTGCCATGGAAACCCTGGTCAATTGATGCGCCATCAATCGCAAAACGAATCGTTTTCTGTGTTTGCAGCTTCGCGTTTCCCCCCACCACCCCCTCACCTTGCTACAATCAGGTGGTATCGCTGTCTAGTGTTTGTCACGTTGCAGCCTTCCCAGAAGCTTGGGAGAAAAACAGAACCTTTAAAGGAAACGGAGCTGTGTGGGCTGGGATCTGTGAATGGGCAGGAGGAGGGACGGAGGAAACTCGTGGCCACCCAAGGAGGGGGCTGGAAGCGGAGCTGTGCGATTCCTGGGGTCTCAGGAAGACACTCACATCGCTTTTTTGGGGAAAACTCAGGGAGGAGAACTCAGTTGACTTTCTCATCTGCTGGGATTGAGCCTGGAAATGGCTACTTTAACCAGCAGTGTGTCAGAGGTCAGTGGAGGAGGAGAACCACTGTCCATCCAGGTCCTGCCATCACTATTCCTCAGCATTTCACTTCAAAACCCACTCTCTAGTTGACCTTGACATGGAGATGTGTTATTTTTTTCCCCACTGGACAGTCCTGGAGCTTCTTTCCCCACAGCTGTGGGCTTGTTCATGATATTTGTCATTTCAGCTCCAGCAGTAAAATATAAACGCTGATGATTTTAATCTCTTGAGTGTTTAAAAAAACCCAGCGTTTTGAGTGAGGAGTTAATTTAGAGTGTGGTGTTGCTTAATATATTACACTGAGCTCTCCTAGCCCGCTGTTCTAGGTTTGAAATAGCAGTGTCACAACACAGCTGGGCACATGAAGCTTTTCCTCTCTGTTTTGCCAAGGGCAGGCCTGTAGGATAGTGGCAGGGTGAGGACATTTAGTGGGATATTCCTTAGGCAAGGTACACAGGAATCAGGTTCGTCCTTCCCAAGCCCCTGGACCGTCTGCATCATGGAATTATCATACGGGAACAGAGTGGCTCGGGTTGGAAAGGACCCTAAAGCTCATCCAGTCATGGGCTGGGACGCTTCCAGGGATGGGATTCCCCCCGCCTCTCCTCGTGCTGGGCTCAGGTGCAGGTGTGTGGATGCACAGGTGGAGCTGCAGTCGTGCCTCCCGGCCCTCAGATGTTGTTTCTCTGGCGACGATGTCGTAGCCTGGCAGGATGAAGTTGCTCAAACTCCCACGGGATGTGAATCATTGTGGTATGACACATTCAGCGGTTCTCACGCTGCTGCCTGTCAGGAGAAGAGGCGATACAACCCGAGCCACACGAGCTCTGAATATGAAACCCTAAACAGGAGTTATTCTCCTCTGACCGCTAACAGTAATGCTGAGGATGAGCAACAAAAATACCCTTTTGCCATCTGGGCGTGGCAGCGCTGGGGAGGTGCTTCTGGAATTGCTCGTGGCAGCCCCTGCCGAGGGAAACAGCCTCATCCTCGGTGACTGGCAGTCAGATTTCTGCAGCAGTGCTTGGTGGTGCTGCTTGGGCTTCTGTGTGCACAGGATGTTTCCTTCTGGGAGCGTCACGCTGCTGTCACAGTGAGCTGGTTGAACTTGGCCCTCCCTCTCTTGCACAGTCGGTTGTTTTACTCCAGTTTTGGCTTGTTCCAAAGGCAGGGCACTGTTCTTCTTCGCCCCTCTTTGGAGAAGGAAGCTCTGTGGAGACCGTGAGGAGCTCGCTTGTTGACTTAGCTACATATGGAACTGTTATTCCACTTTTTTAGGACCAGTTTGGCCGGTAGAAGTGCCCAGGACAATCCCAGCTTTCCTAGGCTCCTCTGGATGACCACACAGCATCCACCCATAGGTCTGTCCTAAGGAAATGAGGGACGTGTGTGCCTGGAAAGAGCAGCCAGAGCGTGTCCTGGGAGGAAGCAGCAAGGAATCAGCTGGGCACGCCGGGCCAGACAAATCTGGCCTGTGTGAGTTGCCAGTGAGAACTGCCAGCAGTTACTGAGGAGAGAACTCAGCATCTCAAGCTGCCTGCACGAAAGGTCCCTGCCCTGAGTAACCCAATTAGCGCTGCCTAATTTCAGGCCCTGCTTAATTTCAGGCCCTGCAGTGCGAGCGGAGCGCAGGAACGCGTCTGGTGTGGAGGCTGCTGTACCAGGGATCAGGAATGAGACGGGGGGAGGTGGGCTGGTGGCTCTGGGTGTCCTGCCCTGCTGGACAGCTGGACAGCCTGAATGGAAGGGCTCCCACTCGCTGAGGGCTCTCCCTCGATCAGGCTGTGTTCTCTCCTCCCCGCAGGTACGCGGTGATCGCCTACGGCTGCGCCAGCTGCCCCAAGCTGACCTGCGAGAGGGACGGCTGCCAGACAGAGTTCTGCTACCACTGCAAGCAGATATGGCACCCCAACCAGACCTGCGACATGGCCCGGCAGCAGCGGGCACAGACCCTGCGGGTACGGACCAAGCACACGTCGGGCCTCAGCTACGGACAGGAGTCCGGGCCGGGTATGCATTTACCCATTTCTCATAAAATATCCCAAGATGGGAGAGACCCCGCTAGGCTCCAACTCCTTGCCCTGCACAGGACAGCCCCAAGAGTCACACCCTGGTTGCTCGGTTGTGTGTGTGTGTGTGTGTGTGCTGAGGAAGAGGCACCTCTGTGCAAACCTCCCTCCCCTCAGAGCAAGGGGATGTCAGTGCCCTGAGTGTCTCCAGCAGCTGTGACACTCAGGAGTCATTTCCCCTTCTCCTGCGTGCTGGAACACATCTGAATCTCTTCCAGCAGCACCAAAGAGATCAGTAGGTGATGATGATGTGCTTTGGGTCCTTTTGTGTCACAGCAACTCCCCTCATCCGCCCTTGTGGCTCTTTTGATCTTGGATGTTCTCGCTTTTTTTGCTGATCTAAACCCTGAACAAGCAGTTGCTTTTTTACCATTGCAGCTTCAAAGCTGCCTGGTGTGGTTGTGAGGAGCAGCGTTCATGGCCAGCTGGGTGTGGGGAGCTCTGCTCTGTGCACTGTTAGGTGTTGGTAATGGCAGGTACCAAAAAAATGCCAACCCACAGACTCCTCTGCTGCCTGGTAGGAGCTGCTGTGTCTGCTGAGTTTGTGTTCCTTAAAAATAACTGTGTTGACTCTGGAAGTGGGCAGTGAGGCCATTTTTTAAAGCCCTGCCCTACCCCCAAACAAAATGCCCTGTTTTTCCTTCTGTGTGAGGAGTTTAAATGTTAGTTTGCTCAGTGTGGAGCTCTCTGGGGTGGCTTAGTGGCGTGCTGAGGTCCAGCATGCCCCAATTTAGAGAACCCTAAGGATGGACAGCACAGATACTGCCCCAGCCAGCAGAAAAACCCAGTGTACGAGTTTCTCTATCCTGTTCAAAAAGAGATCCCTGCCAGGAAGGGCACTTAGCCATGGAAAGGGAGGGTTTTGAGACGGTGGTTTCTCCCCACCCCGCTGTGCTGGATCCAGCCTGGTGATTAATAAGGTGTGAGCCGGGCTCACAGCTGGATTTCATCGTGCTGAGCTTTGCAGGGGCCAGCAGAGCCCCGAACCAGGGCGCAGCCGTTGCATAACCACGGTCAGATGACGCCTGAATTAAGGAAGGGATGAAAGCCCCTTATCCTGCTCTGCCAGCAGCAGGCTGGGGCCTGGGCAGCCTCTGCAGCCGTGCGTGGCTGCAGCCCCTGGTCCCCTAAAGGCCGGGTTTGGGGTTTCTCCAGTGCCTGTTCTCCCAGCTGCTGTGTTGTTCTTGGCCCGTGAATCACCTCCGTGGAGCAACTCAGTACCGGCTCGTTGTGCTGGGCAGGTAGGGCTTGTTCCCTGTGTTTAAGCACGAATTCTGGAATACATCCCAATCAAGATTAGGACAAGCTGTTAAAAGTGGCTCTTGTTCCCTGTCCCTGCTGGTGGTGGGGCCCGTCACATCAGCACTGTCTCCTCCGAGATGAACCGAAGCCACGCCACCCCCCCGTGAGCAGCAAAGGCGTTCTGCTGCGCAGGAAGCGAGGATTTCCATCCGCAGTGACGTTCCCCTGGTTGGTCCTTGGCCCTCCCAGCAGAGATCCCACCTGAATTCCCTGTTTCCCCCCCTGCAGCCGATGACATCAAGCCGTGCCCGCGCTGCAGCGCTTACATCATCAAGATGAACGACGGCAGCTGCAACCACATGACGTGTGCCGTGTGTGGCTGCGAGTTCTGCTGGCTCTGCATGAAGGAGATCTCGGATCTGCATTACCTCAGGTGAGCAGGGCAGCGGAGAGGGCGGCACGTGCCTCTCCCAGGCTGCCTGGAGCAGCTGGCTGCCTCTGCTGGACTTTCACCCTCGTGCTTCAGCGATCAGCCAGCGAGGTTTTATTGTTTCTGACCCACAGAGATGGGCTCTGTTCCCCTTCTGCAGCACTCGGGTGTTTTCCCCACACCAAACAAAGCTCCTGATACGATTGCTTTTGAGAGCTCTTGGAGTACTGAGTATTAGACATAGACCCAGTAGTGTGGTACTCACCTTTTGGGGGAAAAAAGACAGAAAACTTACTTGTGTTGTCCACCTGCTTCCTAAGTTTTGGCTTTTATTCATGTGCAAGTTGAATTGGGGTTCTCAGGAACATTTAGGAATTGCTGGCATGTTAATACCGTTTTTTTTCCCCTTCCCATGAAGCCCCTCTGGCTGTACATTCTGGGGCAAAAAGCCATGGAGTCGTAAAAAGAAGATTCTCTGGCAGCTGGGCACGTTGATCGGAGCTCCTGTGGGCATCTCCCTCATCGCTGGCATTGCCATTCCTGCCATGGTCATTGGCATCCCTGTGTACGTTGGGAGGAAGGTGAGTGTGGGGGGAGGAAGGCTTTGGGCTGTTCTCTGTGCTGACCAGAAACGCAGAGCTGATAGGAAGGGTGGATCTTGTGTCCCAGAACCAAAATTCGGTTTTCTCTTCTAAAGCTTCTCTTATCTCCTGGCCTTTGTGTGGGCAGGGGGAAGGTGGTGGCTGATAGCCCTGGTAGCCCTCCGAGTCCTCCCAAACGCATTTGGCATTTCTCTTGTGCCTCTGCCTCGAGCCAGGAGCACCCAGGGGGGTCCCTTTTGAGCCCATCCTGGGATGCTGGACTCTGAGGGACGGTGGCTGCACCCCGAGCACCACACTTGGCCCTGCAGTCGCCTGTGCTTTGGTGCCGACCCCAAACCCTGTGGTGCTGTTTGTGCTGGCAGAGGGATGTTGAGAGGGCAGGACTGGCACGTGGGCCCTGCACTTGTGGTTGCTCCTCTTCCTTGAAACACAGAGCTTCCTGCTAGGTCTGCTCTGTGAGGAGATGTGTGCTCAAAATGGGGTTCTTCAAGGGTTCGTGCAGCTGGCAAGGCTGGAAAACCACCTATTAATGTCCTCTGGGTGTCTGCTGTCCTCAGCTGGTGCTTTTCCTTCCATCAGATCCACAGCAGGTACGAGGGGAAGAAAACCTCCAAGCACAAGAGGAACTTGGCCATTACCGGTGGGGTCACCCTGTCTGTCATCGCCTCCCCAGTCATTGCTGCTGTCAGTGTTGGTAAGTGGCCTCAGCCCTGCCCCTTCTGCTGGCCCAGTAGCCACTGAGACAAGCGGGTAGCCCAGCCCTGTGGCGTGGGGGTGGCCAAAGGGCCGTTGGCAGAGTGCAGCTGTGTGCGGATTTGGGCACAGTGCTCTGTCTCACACCCTGCTGTGCTCAGCACAGGGCTTGTCTGGAGCACCAGTTGCCTGGGCCACAGCCCATCCTGGAGTCCCTTGTCACGCAGAGCTGTCTCTTGTCGTGGTTTGGTGGCTGCTGTCTTGGGGGTTCAACGCTCTTGGGGTTCCCCCACTCAGCACAAAGGGCTCCTCCTCTGTCTGTCTGCAAAATTGTGAACTGGGACCTTTAAAAGCAGCAAAAACACGACTGAGAGAGTCCCTAAAACACCTTTTCTGTCTGCCCAACACATCCTTAAGCTCCTCTTAACCCGGCTCATGCTCCTCTCCAGGAATTGGGGTCCCCATCATGCTGGCCTACGTCTATGGGGTTGTGCCCATCTCGCTGTGCCGGGGCGGTGGCTGCGGGGTCAGCACAGCCAATGGAAAGGGGGTGAAAATCGAGTTTGATGAAGATGATGGACCCATCACAGGTAATAACTGGTGAAGGGAAGGGGGTGCAGCGAAATGCTCTTGTAATGAAATGGTTGAGGGTCCTGATCTCTCCCAAATCGGAGACGAGACATCGCAGCCGAGCGCTCCCGCTGCCGAGTCCAACCCCTGTGCTCTCCTTCCCCGCAGTGGCCGATGCCTGGAGAGCCCTGAAGAACCCCAGCATCGGGGAGAGCAGCATTGAGGGGCTGACCAGCGTGCTGAGCACCAGTGGCAGCCCCACGGACGGGCTCAGTGTCATGCAGGGCAACTACAGTGAGACGGCCAGCTTCGCCGCCCTGTCCGGGGGCACCCTGAGCGGGGGGGTCCTCTCGGGGAGCAAGGGCAAGTACAGCAGGTAACTGGGCTGTGGGAGAAGCTGAGAGGTTCCCAAAGGCCTCTGTGGGTTTGAGTGGGTTTATTTTGGGGAGCGTTCCAGGGGTGTGAGTGACCCTGCTTTGATCTAGGGGTTGTGTGGTTGTGGTGGTGTTTCTGTGCCTCGGTCTGTTGAATTGTAACCAGTTCTAGGAGGTCATCTGGAACCCAGGGTGGGGAGGCACTGGCACAGATTGCCCAGAGAGGTTGTGGGGGCCCTGGAGATGATCCGAGACCTGACTGGATGTGGCTCGGAGCAGCCTGGTCTAGTGGAAGGTGTCCCTGCCTGTGGCAGGGGGTTGGAACCAGATGATCTTTAAGGTCCTTTCCAACCCCAGCCATTCCAAGATTCTGTTTCTGGAGTCAGTCTGGTTCTTGCAAGGAGGACAGATCCCTACTGAGCTCCTTGAGACCACGGAGCTGATGCTTCAGCTTAACTGGGAACAGCACAGAGCTCCTGCCTGGCCTGCTTAAAGCTATTCCAGCCCTGTTATCCCAGCCTGGAGGCTTTGATGCTTCCTGTTCTCCAGCAAGCAGGGTCAAGGCTCTCCAAGTCAGGAGGTTACACCACAGTTCTCCTCCCAGCTTGCCTGTGAGTCAGTTTGCTGGGTAATTAGAGCCACGTGTTGATGTGGCAGCCAGGATGTAATCACGGCTCTGTGTGAGACCCGTGGAAGTCAGCTCTTCGCAGGAGCCGTGTGAGTCACGGGTGCAAACTCCGCTTTACCTCCGTCATGGAAAACCGAACGGATTCGCCCAAATGGAGCCAAAAATGAGACTGAATGAGAGCAACCACTGGGGTTAAACTCCTGTCACGCTGAGCTGCGCCGGCTCACGGGGATTCTCGCTTTCCCGTCAGCGGCAGGGACAGGTTGGTGCTCCTTGGGGGCATTTCTGAGGAATCCTCTTGTCCCCTGCAGGCTGGAAGTCCAGGCAGATGTGCAGAAGGAGATTTTCCCCAAAGACTCGGTCAGTTTGGGGGCGATCAGCGACAACGCCAGCACCCGAGCCATGGCTGGTTCCATCATCAGCTCCTACAACCCCCAGGACAGGTAGGAGGGGGTGGAATGCCGAGAAGAGCGTTGGTGGAGGGTGTCCTGGAAAAATCCACGCTCTGTGAGCTGCTGTGGGTGGTGGGATGGCTGTGTTTGCACCAGACTGCTCTCCTGCCTGGCATCCATCCTTCTCCTAGCCGGGGACAGTTTGGGAGCAGCCTCTGTGTGTGGTGTGGAGGCCGGGGAGGGGATCTGCAGCCCAGCACCCCCAGGGGCTGTTCTGGCAGTTTGAGGGGACTCTGGAGCTTTCCCAGCTCAGCCCCTGGCTCAGCCTGGGGATATCTTGGCTCTGCTGGGAGGATCCAAGGAGAGCAGCGAGCCGTGGGGTGATGAGCAGCCCCTTGCTCGTGTTTGGGAGGCGTGATCCTCCCAGTGCAGCCCAGCTGAGCCCAGTAGCTGCTCCCAGTAACGTGCGGGTGGTTGTTCCTGCAGGGAGTGCAATAACATGGAGATCCAGGTGGACATCGAGGCCAAACCCAGCCACTACCAGCTGGCCAGCGGCAGCAGCACGGAGGACTCCCTGCACGTCC
>VZRQ01000591.1:695742-723952 GCA_013397975.1 Machaerirhynchus nigripectus
CCCGGCCCCGAGCGGCCGCGGGGGATGGAGCCCTTCCTCGGCTGCACCGGCGCCGCGCTCCTGCTCTGCTTCAGCTACGCCGGTCTGCGCCCGGTGGAGGCAGGTACGGGCGGCCGGGCCCCGGGAGCGGCTGCCGGGGCTGTGGGGAGGGGGTTCGGTGCGAGGAGAGACCCCCGGGGGGGCAGCAGCGGGAGCGGGCAGGACCGCGCCGAGGGGACGGAGTTTGGGGGCGCCGGGACTTTGCCGGGAATGGGGTGCAGGAGAGGCGGAGGTTTCGGACACGCAGCCCCGCGGCACCGGGCTCGGGCAGCGCCGGGATCTCGCCCCCGCCGTGTCCCAGCGTGGGCGCTCGCAGCCGGGCATCCCCGGGGAGGGCGGCTCGGGGAGATGTGGAAACGGGGAGAGGGAGCGGAGCCCCTCGCCCCGCGCTGGGCAGGGGCAGGGGGAGGTTTCGGGCACCTGAGCAGCCGCCCCGGTTTGTGTCACGGGGCTGAAGCAGAGCAGAGGGGGCACAGCCAGGTCTGCTCTGCCGGTGCCACAGGCACGTCAGCTCTGGCAGTGCCCCTTCCCGGCTGTCCAGGGCCCAGGCAGGCTCTGCTGGGAGCCCTGTGAGTGCTGGGAAAGCACCGTGGTCCCACAGGAACCATGGTGGCCCCACAGGAACCACGTCTCCGGGGGCACTGCACATCCCGCCCATGAAAACCAGGCTCCTCCAAGCTGAGCAGGTCACCTGGAGTGGGGGATCATTGGGGAAGGATGGTCCCCGTGAGCTGGACCTAATTTTGGAGCTACCAAGATGGACCCAAGTCCACTCCTGCCTGCATTGGCCGGGCTGAGCCTTGGCCCCAGCACCCCCTGTGTGGGTGTAAACTGGGCAGTGCTGGTGGGGGTCCCCAGCCCAAACCAGTCACCCTCCCAGGCAGCCGAGGGCTGTCTCCTTTGCTGGCTGCAAGATGCTGGTGGAACAGCTGCTTTGATTCGCAGGCTGCTGATTGCCAGGATATCTGGCATTCCAGGAGCCTGGGGGTGATTATTAGGGATGCAGAGCTCCAGGGAGTGGAAATTCCTTCGCCCCAGTGAGCCCTGGAAGTTGCTGGAGTTACATTCGGCCTCATCGGGGCTGCAGCAACCCCCGGCTGCCTTCAGCTCTGCCACCTGTCCTTGGCCAGGCATCGGCCTCTGAAGTTGCTGTTTCACAACTGCCAGATCCGGGGAGATTAATGAAACATTCCCAAAGGGAGGGAGCGATGAGGAAAACACCGCGGCACAATGGAGGCGTCTGCAATTGTGACAGCACTCGGGGTTTTCTGTAAACTAGGCCACTTCCCTGCTCTTCCTTATCCTTGAATCACCTCAGTTGGCATCTGAGAGTAAACAGGGAGTTGTGTCCCTGGCCCATAACCACCTCCTGCTCCTGCCTGGGCCGGGAGGTGTCCGTGCCACGCTCCCGGGAGCTCGCGGTGAGCTGTGTGACTCTGGTGTGGTGCCACGCGCCCCCCGCTGCCTCCTCCTTCTGTGCCACCCGTGCCAAGGGTCCTGCCAAGCCCTCCCTGCACCCAGGTGAGGCAGAGAACTTGTGCTGTCCCTGTTTTCTAGAGCAGGACCAGAGGGATGAGGGTACGGAGTGATTTTCCCAAGGTCACACAGAGGTAGCGGCAGCGTCGCCGCCAGCTCCGTGTCCCCAGCCCTGCCTGACCATGTGGCCTCAAGGCCACCAAGGAGGAGTCACTGGAAAAGCCCATGGGGAGGAAACCATTCCCAGGCAGGGATGGAGGCTCCAGGGTCCATCCCCTTTGGACCCAGAGCTTGTGTGAGCGGGTTTAAAATATTTCCTGTCATGAAGGATTAAAGCTGTTGTTCCCGGGAGGGGACTGCTGCAAATTCCCCCCTGGCGATGCCAGGGCAAGGGCTGGTGAGTGGCACCGAGCGCAGGCCCTGCTCTGAATTCAGGGATTTTGGCAAGGCAGGACCATATTTTTTGCCAAGGTGATGCCAAGGTGAGTGAGGAGGGGAAGCAGGAGCAGGAGGATGAGGCAGCTGAGAAATAATCTCCACACCAACGCTCCTTGGTGGCCCCCAAATCCCACCCGTGTGGGTGATGCCCTCCCACCATTCCCGCTGCTCCAGAGGGTCCCTGAGGAAACCCTTGGGATGGCTAGCAAGTCAGGAATAGGATTTAATTTTGCCCTTGCTCTGCCAGCAGCCCCCTCCTTGTTAGGCTGAGCTAATGAAGAGGGGGAGAGCTGGGCTGGGCTCGGGGCACTGCTGAGGGCTCAAAGAGCAAAGGGGGGGATGATGGAAGACCCCAAAATAGGCCACGGCCCCTGTGACTTGCAAACAACCTCGCTTGCGAGGTGCCAGCCCGTAGAGCAGCTCAGTTCAGGTTTATTTTTGTCAGATGGAGAGCAGAGGTGACACATTGCTCAGGTGAAACCTCCCCTGCCAGCACAGCTCTGGGCCAGCCTTCAGAACCTGGCCAGGCTCCAATTTCAGGAGCCCCCTCACGGCTCCCCCAGCTCGGGTGCCCAAAAAGGTGCCAACCCCCCTGGCTGGATTCTGGTCTCTGCCCAGCTCTGGAGTGTGTCCTCACCCCCTGAGGCACTGCAAACCCCCCTCACCCCCTCCCCAGGCAGCCCCCCAGCCTCGGAGGGGGAAGGACAGCAAAGCAAAGGCGACAACCTGACTCCAGGTGCTGATTCCCAGCTTGCCCAAGCTGGATGTGCCCCCTGAGCCCGGGGAGCCGGGCTCACCCGCGGGCTGGCAGGATCAGGGCGAGCTACAAGCTCAGCATGCTCAAGAAAGCAGGGAAAGGTCTCTCAGCTATTTGGAAATGACAAACCAACCCATTCGAGCCCTTTCCCTGCATCCCAGAGGCCGGGGAGATTCCTGGCCAGCTGGAGGATGGTGTAAGCACTTTATTGATTTCTGCACTCGGCGTGGGAGGGATTTAATTGGGATGTGGAGGTTTCTAACCCCGGTGTCGGGCTCTCAGCAGGGACAGTGCTGCGAGAGGCAGCCAAGGTTGAGCCATCCTCTTCCAAACGCTGTCTCCTGCTGGGAATGTGCTTGTGGAAAAGGGAGATTCCTCTCAGAGAGGTGTGCTTGCAGGCACTGACCACGCACTCCGTGGCAGGGTCGTCCAAGGAGCGCCATCCGTGTGCTGGTCCTGGGTACATCCTCACCCTTTGGATGTTCATTGCTAAACAAACTCCTGCTGGTTTATGAAGTGCCCAGAGGCTGGATTAGGGCCTGGATCGAGTATAATTCAGTTAAAAGCAGAAATGGATTGAGCAATGAAGCTGCAAATGTTTATGTGGGCAGTAAAAAGCGGAATACAAGAGCAGAGCCAGGCCGGGAGCAAGCAGCAAAATCCCGGGAGAGGTCTGGTGCCAGCATCCAGTGCTGCTCAGGAAATTCCCAGGCTTCCTCACCCCCTCTGACTTCTCTGACACTACAGAGGTGTGGGATAAGAGGAGCTGGAAAAGCCCGTGGCACCTGGTTCTCTGTGGATATTTGGGTCCTGGATAAAATATGCCACGATGGCAACGACTCCGCTCCGAGTTGGCAGCATTTAAACCCAAACTGTGGCACTGGGGAGACCTGAGAGAATCCTGCCTGGCTTTGGGATTCTCCAAGGCAGAAATACACCTTCCTTCTGCCCTGATGGCTGGCTGGCCACAGCCTCTGTGCTCCCTGAAAAGGCTCCACGCTCCCTGGCAGCATTTCCAGCGGCACATTTGGGCAGCTGCTCCCTGGGGAATCAGCCACAGAGCCAAGGGGTGGGCAGGAGGGGGCTGGGGGCCTATTAATATCCCATTTTTATAGGGAAGTGGGCGGTCAGCAGGAAATAATTGCCTCTTTCCCAGCTGAAGAACCACCAGTTGGCCTCTCTGCTCTTTGAAATCGCTGGATCTTAGCAAACAGCTCCGCTTCCCGTGGGGCCGGGAGCGGGATGGGCCCTGCTCCCACACATTCCCCTGGGGCTCCCTTCATTAAAACCCCCGGGAATGCGGAGCAACGTGCCAGCCCTTCCTACACACCCCATAAAACCCACAAGCAATTACGTCCACGGGTGGGATCCATGCTGGGAGAGGCAGCAAAAGCAGCTCTGTGTGAATCCAAACTCGGGGGAAAGGCAGCGGGGCTGGCGGAAAACATCACATGGATTTTAGGGATATTCCTTTCAGGTTGTGCCCTTCCGTCTCCTGCATCCACAGGGAAGGTGCAGGAATCAAGAGTTACTGGGAATCAAGGCTGGAATTCATTGCTTCCTGCAGGAAAGCAGGGAATGAGCTGCTTCAGAGCCTCAGCTCACCACACCGTGTCCCTGGGGCTCTGAGGCAGCTCAGCCCTCCCAGCAGGGAAGGAGCTGCTTGAGACAGGAGCTGAGTGACTTGGAAAAGTGCTGGGACTACAGCACAGCCTCAGCCGTGCAGGAGGCAACCTCCCCGTGACTGGGGTTTCTGGGAAAGGTGAATTCAGAAGGGGGTTTTGGGGCTGGGCCCTTTGGCTGGGGAGATAAATCCAGGAATTTGCTCCAATTCCAGACCTACAGCCTGGACTGGGCTGCTCTGAGGTGACCCCAAGGCCATTGGAAATACCCAAGGTATTTTCCACAGGTTCCTCCTGTCCTTTGTGGCCAAGGTACCTCCCTGATCCTACAAGACACCCCAGGGGTTTGGAGAGCCCAATATTCAGCATCCCCCCCATTCCCAGCTGACAGCAGCAGTGGGATGGAACAAACCTTCTCCCTGCTCTTTTTCCCACCCATCCCATCCACGCTACAGCTCCCATGGGGAAGCCAACTCACAGGGAAGCAGTGTGGGCTCCTCTTCCTCGTGCCAGCTGTGCCCACACCGAAGCCAGGGACGAGTTGTAAAGTGTTTTGTGGGGTTCCTCTCTCTCCAATTAAAGTCCACCAGTAACGAGGAAAACGTTTAATGGGAGGCTGGGAGGGGTTCTCGGCGTCGGGAAGGGATTCAGGATCACCTCCACGGCTCAGGATTTCTTGGTGCACAGCGGAGGCTCCGACCTGCTCCGGCCAAAAGGGCCCCAGGTGCAGCGGAGTCGGGGAGGGCTGGGACACGGGGGCCTGGGGGATGGAAGATTTCGGAGTCTGTGGGAAGGAAACGAGAAGGGGTTTTAGAAATTCTCGGTTTTTAAGGTGCCATTCACGTGTAAAAGTCCTGACTTCAGCTTAAATCACCAGGGTTTCCCTTAAGGAGGGGTGGGGTGATTTCTGCTGACAGGAAAATGAGAATATTTTCCCATCCGAATTCGGCCAAGTATCCCCTGCCAGTTTGCAGGGTGGGATTTGCTCCAGCAGCCTGCACTGGGATGAAGTTAAAGTGCTAAACCAGACAGGGAATGTGCTGCCCTCAGCAGCTCTGGAGTAAAATAAAGGAGAAAGGCTTGATCCACGACCCATTCCCTGCCATCCCTGCAGCATTCCCACCCTCTGTGCCCGCTCCCAGAATGCCAGCAGCTTTCCTGGCTGCCACAGGCACAGAAGCAAAGTTCCCAGGAGTTGCACATGACTCCAGAAGGAAGCAAACACTTGGATTTGGCACCTCGAGGCCCTGCCTGAGCTGCCGACCCCCTGCAGCCAGCTGGGAATTTACAGGAATTGCACTTTTCCCACCCGATCTCAGCCAGGCTGGCGCTAACAAAGAGCTGCAACAGGGCCAGGGAGCCAAAAGTCGTGTGGAATATCTTGGAACGGTGTTTTAGATCTTAGGAAGTCATGATCTCATCATTTCATCTCCTGGGAACGGGGAGAAAAGCAACCTCATGGATGGAAATTTTGGTTCCAAATTATTCCCGCAGCTCTGGGAGCAGGAAATTCATTTTCCTGGGTTTTTTTTTCTGTCAAACACGGTTTAATTCTCTTTTTAGTGTTTTTATGCTGGTTTGACACCACTGATGTGGGTGTAGCTACTCCTGGTCTGTGGCAGTGCAAGGCAAGGCACACGGGGATCTGCTGTCCTGGATTCCCGGATTTTAGAGCTGCTGGCTTCACTACCCCTTCCCTCTCTCAGGTATTCCTACAAAGAGGGGTTCTAGAATGTTCCTGAAATGTTCCTGAGCACCCACTCCAGGTGATTTCTCCCTCACTTCCATCCAGATTCCGGCTTTGGCGGCTTCAAGCTTTGCCGAGTGTTTCCCTCCTGCCTCACAGCTTTCCACCCTCTCCCACCACTTCCCAGAAGAGTTTTTTGCTCTCCTCCAGCTCTTCAAGGTCTTCCCAACTCCCCCACATCTTATGCCATCAGGAAACTCGGGACACTTTTTATGTTGTGCCTCCCTCAAGGTCACAAATTTCCGAGGGCATCCGGGCACGCTGAGCGCTGTTCCCTTTTCCCAGCTTTTTCCATGATCTCTGCTCTCTGTTCCTCTGGGGTTAATTCATCTCTTTCCAAAGGCCTCCTCCAGCTGAAGCTGGGTAAGTCGGTGGTTGCTCCTAAAAAAAATTAAATAATTCAGCTCCTAAAAATACCCAGGGAAGACAAACCACGGCGGGGCTGAGCGGTGCAGCCGAGGAGGGCGAAGTGCTTGGCTGCAGCTGGAGACTGTTTTGTCTCCCATCCCTCAACTCCGTCATGTCCTCCGTATGTTCCAGCAAATTCATCAGGCATGACTCACAGACCTTCCCCGTGCACATTCCTGTCTGCTGACTGCCCCTTCCTAAAATTAGACTCGACTTTTGTTGGTTCAGTCACGGGGGAAGGTGAGGAGCTGCAGACCCACGTCCCTTCCTGGTGTCACAGCTGGGTTTGGGTTTTTTTCCAGCATGGGGAGGATGATCCATCTCCCTCCTCGCCTTGTCCTTGGCCCTGCTGCTGCAGGGAGGGTGAGGATGATGAGAGTTCCCATTCTCCAAAAGGATGGATGGGGAATTCTGCCTCATTCCATGAGGGCCAGGCCCTGGGAGATGAGAATGCTCTGGGTCAACACCGACTCCATCATTACTCCAGAGAGGAATGACATCCCTCTGTGGAATCACAGAGATTAGCTGCTCCTCCTAAAGTCCCAAATTAGCGTGAATTCAGCCATTCAGCAACTTTTTTTCTCACTGAGGGACTTGCTAGAATCAGTCTGGCTCGAATGGCTTGTCCAGACATCCCATTCCTAAGGGTCTCCCTGCTGGCTGTGAAAAGAACAAGGGATTGCTGTGCCAAGTGACCTTCAGCTGGGGAATTCTGTGCTCCTGTCATTCCTCTGTTCCCGGGGGAACATTCACCAGGACTGATGTCAGACACTCACACTCCAGCTTGAATATTTTCAGCCCCATCCAGGCGGCTGGGAATGACCATAAATCCAACAAGTGTCACTGGAGAGGGGCACAAGTGCATCCCTCTCGCACTGGTGACCTGTCCCAGCCCCAAAGGGGTGGTTATAATGATATACAAGTATTAATTTCTTATAAAAGTCGGAATAAAATGACTCTTCCTCACCCTACTGACTCCCTGAGGCAATTCAGCATTCACTGCTCTGGGATCAGGGCACAAGCTGAGGATTGCGAAGTGGATGCTGGCTGGATGTGCTCCGACATCGGCCACAAAACGTTGTAGGAAGCATTTCCTGCCAGGCTCGTGGGGAAAAGCAGGAGAAACTCTCCTGGTTACTCCGCTCCCGCTCTTCAAACCTCCAGAGTGCTCATCAAAGCATTCCATGTGCACGCTTCCAAGGCTGAGCTGGAATTTCCTCCCAGCTGTCACTGTCAGGCCTTAATAGGGAAAACCAGGGAAAAACGTGGCTGGGGAGGATGGGAGGAATGAGCTGCTCAGGGCTTGGCTGTGGTGTTCGAGAAACTCTTCCCAGGGGTCAGGGTATTTCACACATGGAACCCTTGGAAGGGACAGAAGGATCAGCCAGTGCCACCCCCTGCCATGGGCAGGGACACCTTGCGCTATCCCAGGTTGCTCCTTGGACACTTCCAGGGATGGGGCAGCCACAGCTTCTCTGGGCAACCTCCACCACCCTCCCAGGGAAGGATTTCTTCCCTATATTTAACTTCAATTTCCCCTCTGTTAGTCTGAACCCGTGTTGAGTGTAACTCATTCTCAGCTGACATCTCCTAGGACCACCTGGGAATTGAGTACCTGCAACATCCAGGTCACAGATCCAAAACGGACCCTGAGGAAAAGTCCTTTTGCACTCCTTTCCTTGCCCTCACCGTGCCTCCTGCCCCTGTAAAGGCTCTGCTCTCCCTCCTTGCAGACAGCCCATCGGCTCCAGTAAATGTCACGGTCAAACACCTGAAAGCCAACTCGGCCGTGGTCACTTGGGATGTCCTGGAAGACGAAGTTGTCATTGGATTTGCAATTTCCCAGCAGGTACCGTGCCTAGAATCACCCAGTTTCAGCCACGTCCCTCTCCCCACCAGGTCCCTTCCATCCCCAAACCCTCTCGGCTGCAGTTTAAGCCCATTCCTTCTCGTCCTGTCCCTCGTGGTCCGGGAGGGGATTTGGCTCCCCCGTCCTCTCTGCAGCGGCGCTTTGCGCGTTGGTGGCTGCAGAGAGGGAAGGATCCCGACGGTTTCTCCACGCCCACGTGGTGGGCAGGGCAGGAATCGGTGGCCTTAGGTGACAGCAAATGCACACGGGAGGCCTCTCTCCACCACTCTGTGCTCTCCTCTCTCGGCTTCCAGAAGAAGGACGTGCGGATGCTGCGCTTCATCCAGGAGGTGAACACCACCACCCGCTCCTGTGCCCTCTGGGACCTAGAGGAGGACACTGAGTACATTGTGCATGTCCAGTCCATCAGCATCCAAGGCCAGAGCCCTGCCAGTGAGCCAGTCCTCTTCAAGACCCCCAGGGAAGCTGAGAAACTAGCCTCTAAAAATAAAGGCAAGTGTGGGTGAGTTCCTACGTGGCCCCTGGGACGCAGGGCTCCGCAGAGAGGAACCGGGATCCTGAGTGGTGAGAGGAGCTGGGAGAAACCCTGTGGGATAAACACACCCCTGAGGCTGAGTGTCCTCTCAGGATGTGCTGAGGGTGCCCAGCAGACAGGGCTGGAGGGGGCACAAGGTGACAGGGAGATGCTGCTGGAGGTGGCCGCTCCTTTCTCTCGTTTCAGATGAGATTTAAGAAGGTTTCCAGCTCTCTGTCCTGCTCCCTACAAGTGGAGAATGCCAGGGGAAATTCCTGGCCAGCCTGTGAACTCACGTGGAACCAGCCCCCCTGCATGGCACTGGGCACACCACTGTGCTCACAGGGCACTTGTGGGATTCACGGAGCTTCCTGTGCTTGGATTTCGGGAAAAAAACACCCAGAGGCTCCCACTTTTCTTACATTTTCAATATTTCTGCCAAATTGCAGAGAGCTGAGGTTGGAAGGGACCTCTTGAGATCACCCAAGCAGGGCCAAGCAGAGCAGGCTGTCCAAGATCAATTCCAGCTGGGTTTTCAATATCTCCATGGAGAAAATCAGGCACTTCCTCACTCACTGGCAACTCCTTCCCTCTTTCCTCTTTAGCCAAACCAGGCTGATGAGGGGTTTCTGTCAGCAAGAATCCTGCCCCAAAAAGGGCCTGGCAGTGCAGGGCTGTGGGGACACACAGGTCCCTCCCCGCCTGCCGAGGCCCTGGCCTCTCCCGGGGCTTTTGGCCGTGGTTCTGAGGATGTGAGCTCTTGACTCACTTTATTAAACTGATTTGGAGGCTGTAAATCCTGAACTGCTGTTTATCTGGAAGCACTAAGAGGAGCACTGCTCCTTTCCTGGGGGCCTGAACTGTAATCTTCTTAATGCTTTGAAGGCAAGGAGGCGAATTACGCCCTGCGAGAAGGCTCTGCTCCTTCCTGAATCCCAGGGCTCTGCTGAAAAATACCCTGCCAGGCTCTCCACGCTCCTGAGCTGGAGCTGCTGGAGCATGCAAGGCTTTGTGACAGGCGCAGATGGCACGGACAGGGACGGGGACAGCAGACAGAGCAGCCAGGGGGAAGGAGAACGTGTGGGCTCACCCTGTGGCAGCTGCCTGTTGAGCCCCGTCCCACCGCTCCTCCCTCACCCTGTCCCCTCAGGATGTCACGGGATGAATCCTGCAATCCCAGACTGGTTTGGGTGCATCCAGTGCCACCCTTGCCATGGGCAGGGACACCTTCCACTGCCCCAGGGTGCTCCGAGCCCTGTCCAGCCTGGCCTTGGACGCTTCCAGGGATCCAGGGGCAGACACAGCTTCTCTGGTCCTCACCACCCTCAGAGGGAAGAATTCCTTCCTAAATCCTAATCCAAGTGCCCTAAGGAGTCTCAGGACTCTCTGCCACCCTGATTGGGGTCGGGGGCGCTGCTAAGCCAGAGTCTGAGCCGGGTTTTGGGTCTCATGGTGTCTCTTTCCCCTCGTGCAGATGAGGTGACAATGAAGGAGATGGCGAAGAAAAACCAGCAGCTGCGAGCGGGGGAAATTCTCATCATTGTTGTGGTGTTGTTCATGTGGGCAGGTCAGTCTAACCCCTCTGTCAAAAGTGTGCAGTATCTGTGGGATATCCCTTAGGAATGCCTGGCTGCACCTGGAATCACGGAAAAACCCGGGAAGAAACCCCTCCTCCCACAAAAAGTATGGAGTTCTCAACTGTAAGGGCACCTCGAGTTGGGCTTTGCACCTCAAGTTTGGTCCCCCAGGAAGTAGAAAATGGATTTGGTGGAAGCAGTTCCCTGTGGCTAATCCTGTCATCTCATTTTTTTCCAGACTGCCCTGATTATGATGCCCTCAGCCACAGAACCGTGGAATGGTTTGGGCTGGAAGGGACATAAAGATCATTTTGTTCCACCCCAGCCTTCCACCAGACCAGGTTGCTCCAAGTCCTGTCCTGGAATGTTTCCAGGGATCCAAATATCCAACAGGATATGCCTTGAGTCCTTCAGATATTCCAGGTTGCAGTAATTTTCTGGATATTATATGACTCCAGTGCTCAGGCAGAACAGAGGTTTAAGAGTCTTGCTCACCATACCCTCTATTCTTATTTCTATTTCTATTTCTATTTCTATTTCTATTTCTATTTTTATTTATAAATTTTCCACAGAAATTTCCCCATCACAGAAGGGGATGGAGGAATCCAGGTGACACTGAATCAGCTCCGTGTATAATATTGGTTTTTTGCCCTTATTTGCATCTCCAGAGACCGCACAGCAAATTATTCCTAAAACCAATAACCACATGAAAACCTAAAGGAAATTAGAAGATTTCCAGACCCTCTAGGCCATGATTTTTTTTTCCAGCATTTGTACCATGTTTTAGTTGTGCACATCCCAATTTCAATGCCCTGCCAGGGAAAATAATCATGAATAATTACATGGGGTGACTGAACAACTGATTCATCTCCCGCTGTAGGATAATCTGAGACTCGGATCAGCTGGGAACAAAGAATTTGCTAATCCCACAATTTCCCTTCCAGACAAATTACTTACATTTAAAAAGGAAAAGGGGTGTGGGGAGAATCTCCCTTCACCAGTGCAAAGTCTCGATACACAAAAACCTCCCTCCAGCTTTTAACCTGTCCCCTGTGACAACGTTTGGGCAAATCCAAACGGAACCGGTCCCTACCCAGAGCTCTGGACTGAGCCAAGCCCCAGCTCCTCCTGTTTCTGGAATTTTTCTGGTCTCTGTGCCTCGGTTTTACCCACTGAAATCGCTCAAGGTGTGGCTGTGGAAGATGTTAACGCCTTTTCTCCTGGAATCAGCCATTTATCCACATTCCCAAAGAAGGAATTGGGGCCACTGTGTTTATCAGTGAAGCCTGGGGGCAACTGCCCCACACTCGCTTTATAGAGCAGTTGGTGCTGCTGGCAGATTTAAATACATTTCGATATTGAGGAAGATTTCTCAGGGAGGGAGAAGCAGCACCTGCCTGGATCTGCTCCACCGACGTGTCCGGAATGCGCAGGCAGGGATGTTATTTGGTCGAAACATCACATAAAAGCTTCTCAGACAGACATCTGCAGTCATCTTACGTGCCACGGCTGCCCCTGCTTCCCTCTCCACGTGCCTGGGTGTGTGTGGGAGGAAATTTCCACTCGCAGCTTGTGCTGGTGCCCGTTCGCAGGTGCTGGCGGGTTCAGAACCTGCCTCTCCTCCGCCAGCTCCAGCTCCTTCTCCTCCCTCCAGAGGACAGGGATCGGGGGACACGTTTTCAGCAGGCAGAAATTCCAGGAGCTCCTGTGCTCGCTGAGCCGCGGGGTTGGTGTCGGTCGAGGTGCAAACGCAGGGTTTAAAACACTTCCTAACCAGCGAGGCTGGGATCTAATTAATCCTCTGTCGTCCTGCCGAACTAGTTTAGCATGGAATTAGGGGAAGGGAAGAGCCAGAGGGGCTGTGGGATGGGAGGAACTGGGAACGCTGCCGAGGCTGGCCAGAAGGGATGTGCGGTGTCTGCTGAGCTCGTTTGTGTGATCGCCGATGCTCTCTCCCGGCAGGGGTGATCGCCCTGTTCTGCAGACAGTACGATATCATCAAAGATAACGAGCCGAACAACAGCAAGGAGAAAGCCAAGAGCGCCTCGGAGAACAGCACTCCCGAGCACCAGGGCGGGGGCCTCCTGCGGAGCAAGGTGAGAGCTGCGGCCAGGAACACAACGGATTTCTGCTAAATCAGCCCCCCCAAAAAAAAGCTTCTGGTAAAAATCCTCCCCCTCCCCAGGCGGGATGAGGGAAGGGAACACCCTTCCCACCCACGGCTCTGCTCATCGGGACGGCAGCGCTTCACTCCCACCTCCCGCGTGGCCCAGAGAAATCAGATTTCGAGCCACGTTTCTGGGTTATTTGAGCATCTCTGGAGAAAATAAAAAATCGAGCTCCTTGGGTCCTCCCACAGCAGCCCTCGCGTGGCACGTGGCACGTGGCAAAGAGGGCACTGCTCTTGTAATTAACTGGAGAGTTAATGGGCAGGAGCGAGGATGGTCACGCGCGCGATGTGGAAGTGTAAATAGGTCAAGGCTTTCATTTATACTGACTTACTTCAATTAATTTCACTTCCTCGTGTTTCTGTTCACATCCCCGCCACATTTGTTTGGTATTTGAAATCGTTCACTGATTCGTGGTGGTTCAGAAGCCGTGATGAACCCCACAAGCCCAAAACCCCACCTCTGACCCTTTTTCATCATCGTGAGGGGGCAGGAACGAGAATTTTCACCAAACACGACCAGCACTGAGCTCTGACATGACTTTTTTTTCCCTTTTTCCTTTGTTTTCCCTCCTAGTTTCCAAAAAACAAGCCCTCAGTGAACATCATTGAAGCATGACAGGCTGACACCTGAGAGATGGACTCCATCTCTCACTCTCACTCCCTGCCTCGGAGCCGTGATGACTGGGGAGGTGAAACGCTGTCGGAGCAATGTGGAAAACGAGACCTCCTGATTGTCACTCGCTGGCATCCACCTTCTCATCCGTGTTCTGCAAAACATCTGGCCAGGAAGGGAAATCCTGCCCAAAAAAACCCCCCCGACACCCAAACAAAGAAGATGGAGAAGAATCAGCGATGCTGGAGCGACTCGTGAACCACCTGGGCTGGAGAAATGTCTCCCACCCTCCTTTCCACCCTCACACTCCGTCTTCTGGGACAGTTTTCCTGTTTTTGGGAAGGTTCTGTTGTGTCTTTCTCTGGTCTCACCGTCACTCCACCCCGACAGTATTCCCAGGCATCAGGCACGTCCCTCCTGAGCAGGAACGGAGGGAAGCTCATCGCAAACACCACCGAGAAGCCAAATTTTGGCTGCCATGTGCTCGGGCCTTGCTTCGTTCATCGATGTGTGTCGTGTAACACGTCTTGCAGGTGGGTTTTTCAAACAAAAAGGAAAAAAAAAAAAGGCATCTCCCAGCTTCCATTCCCACCAGAACTTCCCTGGGTGTTCTCCAGCTGGGCTGCAGCACATTCTCCACTGTGGCTGTCTCTCCTATCTTACACCGGTGCTCTTCAGCTCAGAAAAATCGGGGAACACTGAGGCACAGACCAACAGGAGGGGACACCAGAAGCTGTTCTTTAGCTTCCAGGAGAATTTCAACCATTTTCTTCGTGGTGTTTTCAGCTGGGCCTGAGTCCACCATCGGTGGGATAAAAGGTCCATTAAAAATGTAGCCAGACAGCAAAAAAAAAAAGACAAAATACCTGATGATACCAGTTGCTATGCAAGGTCTCCAGGGGCAAGAGCTGTTTATTGTGGAAGGCTCTGGCCTGAGGGGCCTTTTTCTGAGGGCTTAAGTTCTTAAAATGCTTCTTTTAGTGAAGTTTCTGTGTGGGAAGGGCTGGTTCTCCTTACACGTCCTGCCTGAGCTGTTCTGGTTGGAACAGCTGGAGACAGCCCTTCCCAAAAAAAGGGATGAGGATGGATGGGAAAGGGGCTGGGGTTCTCCTCTCTCTTAGGAAGTGCTTGATGTTTGTAAGCTGACAGGATCCCTGGGGATTGCTGGTGCTCTGGAAAGCTGGTAGATGCAGGACCATCACATGGAAAAGATTTCCTCTTTCTAGTGTGCCATGGGGTATCTGTATTTATTGAATTCCTCCACAAGACCACTCCATATGCACTAGGGGATGAGGCAGGATCCGACTCGTTCCATCCAACGCCAACAGGGCTTGGCCTGAGGAAAGGTTTGGAGCTTGTCACAACAAACCTGCACTCAGAGGAGCCTGGGTTGGGAGTCCCTGCGAAGGAACAGCCTGGCTGTGAGGAGCTGCCACCTCTCCTCTCCCGCTGTCACCAGCCTTTCCCAAAGAGCTGCTCTGGGAGAAAGGCACTGGGAACTTCACCTGCAGATGTGCTGGTTTCAGCCAGGCCAACCCCAAAGGTGTCTCCAGTGGATCCTTTGCCTGAACATACTCTTCCATCACCAAGAAGGAGAGGTCACCACCTCTGATACAGACAGAGCAATAAACATTTTATAATGTACAATAAAAGATTAAAGGCATCTCTTGTGTCCTTGTAATGACTGGATTTAATAATTTCATATTCACCTGCTTTGAGCAGCACACCCTAGAACTGGGGGCCTCTGGATTTCCCAGACCTAAAACCTAAACAGACCTAAAATATTTCCTCAGTGTCTGGGTGGAGAAACCCGGGGAGGTTCAGAGTTGGCTCTGGCTGCAGGACAAAAAAAACTTTGCACCATAAATAGCACCCCAGCCCTACCTAGCAAAATTCTTCAGCCACGTCTGTTATCTCCCAAGAAAGAAATAGCATTTGGAATCCACAGCCCTACAAAGGGAGATTTAGGACAGATGGTACAGCATGTGCAAAACGATAAGGGAGATGCTCTCTCCTAATCCTGGAGCAGACAGCCGAGCAAGCGGCCCTCGGAGAGCTGCTCCAGAGGAAATTCAGCCTGGTAATTTGGCAGGTTGGGGGGTTGTGTGTCTGTTTTTAAAGACAGTTGTCCCTGGGAATTCAGGCCATATCCCTCTTTTTTTTTTCACAGCCCTTGTTCCCTAGGGACAGGTTTAAGCTATTCCCTTCCTGACGGAGATGTGATCACTCATTTAGCAGAACAGAATTAAATTTAAAGTGTCAGTGTGGGGCAGAGTTCAATACTCACACCACGGTGTGGCAGGAGGCGCCAGGGTTATTTTGATGCCCCATAACTGCAGGCTTGGAGAGTAAGGAAAACAAATGTAGGCTGGCAGAACCCAGCCCAGACAGGGACCCCAAACCACTCAGTTCAAGCGATTCCCTTCAAGGAAATTTTTCAGCCACTCTGAATTGAAGTAACTCCACACTTTGGGAAAAGGTTATAGGAGAAGAAAGTTACTTAAAATGCTGCTGTTCTGAGGGCCATAAACACCAGAGCTTTCACTGCTGTTCGGGTATTAAATTCCAGTGTAACCCATGAGAGTCAAGGCTCCAGCACTGAGTGAGTTCAATCCTAACCCCATCTTTAGAACGGAGACCTCACTCGATCAGCAGCCGCCAAAAGACACTCCTGAGGTGTTTTACACCCAATAAAGGCAAGAGATCAAGCAAAAATAAACCCAAGCCACGCTGAGGGAAGTCATGCAGGGCCACAGCACAACACACCCCACAGACCACCCCCGTCCCTCCACGCGTTTTCGCCCCGACTGCTGATTTTGACTCATTGTTGGAAGCGGGAGCTGGGAAAGGGATAAAAAAGCACCAAGTGGGAGTGGGCTGCTGTGCCAGGGATCCCAGAGAGGCTGATTCCCCGCTGATCTCCCAAAGCAAAGGGAGGCAGCCCCCCGCTGCTGGCTCTGGATGAATCCCGTTGATTTCCAAGAACGGACTGAGCAGAGACTGGGGGCACAACAGGAGCGAGGAGCTGCACACAGGAGCCTTTGCCAGCACTCCCGGGGCGCGTTCCGAGCGAAGCAGCGCTCACCTCCCTCCTCCCAAGCACTGCAATATTATGCCTACAAGTACAATTTAGCCGATAGATTCCTCCCCCACGAGTTTAGGCAAGAGGAGCCGCGGGAGGGAAGTGTGGAGCAAACAATCCTGCACAGCGTGTCCTTCCAGCTCACAACACAGCCCCAGCCACTCGTCACCCCGCCTCCCCCGGGCCGCCAGGCACCGGCACAGGCTCCGTGCTCCGAGGAAAACGGGAACACGAGGCATTTGGTTCAATAGAAGCCGAGGAGGAAACACCTACACGGCGGGAAGTGTTAGCACAATCTCAGCTGGTAATGGCTTTTCTGGAGGAGTGGAAATGGAGAGGAGCAGGCTGCTGATGCCAGTGTTTGCCAAAGACGCGAAAGGTGACATCACTGCAAAGCCAATGTCACAGCTGCACATCCATTTTCCCCGAGCGAAACACGGCCAAGGCCCGCGCTTCCCGAGGAGAGGGCTGGAGATGACACCATATGTTCCACCAAATGTAATTTCCCCAGATTTGCAGGGGGAAAAAAAGCTTCCTAACGACGTGTAATGAGCTATTAGAGCCTCGTCTGGGAGCTTTGCGGCGCTGGCTAAAAAGCTGCCCGATCAACGCGCTTGTTGTGCTGAAATATCTTCTGTTTTCCCCCAAAAATCTGGAGCCCACTGAATTGTCTGGTGACCTCGGGGGTTAAAATGATGGTGGTTCCCTCTCCTCGGTGATGCTGCAGCCCACACGTCTCGAGGGAAAAGGATTCTGGGTTCTCAGTTTTGGTTAAAAGTAAGTTCCAAATGAAGAGTCTTCATTATTAGCGACAGAGCCAGGGGAGACACAGCTTCAATTTCGGATGCCCAGATGGAGGCAGCAAAGCTGGCAGCCAGAAAAAAATCCTTCTTTTTCCTTGGAATCTGGGCACGCTGGATGCAGAGGCAATAATGACAGAGCCCCATGATGCCAATTGACATTTTGCAGCATCGTTGTCCTTTTGAACTCACAAAACCCCTCACTTTTAGTGTTGTGAACTGCTAAATAAAACCTATTTATACCATCCAGACCTCTTCTGCACCTGAATACCCTCTCAAACCAAAGGGAGAATATTACCAACTTCCAGTCTTTCCTGTTCCAGGATGGAATTTCTTCCTCCTCACAGCACAAAAGTAGGGAAGAGCTGGTTAGTTTTTGAAAGGAAGGCAGGAAAAAACCCCCACACAGTGGCTGAATTTCAGCCTCATTGTTTTCCAGCTGCTGTTGGCTGGCTGCAATACATTGATGAATGCTATTAAATTTTTAATTGTGAGGCATTTCATCAGAGCTCACGCAGGGCTTGCACAAAGCAGCTTTATTCCCGTTTTTATCGATGTCACTGGGTTCTACCACAGCAAAAATCATCCTCAGGGCCCTTGGCTACTCTCTGGCAGCAAACACACAGCCAAACACTTTGTCCTTCCATCAAGGCTTCATCCACAACCCCTCCCTCCCCTCTCCACCATTCAGATGTGAATCACTTGCACTGTCAGAGAAGGAAATCTGCAGCACAGAAGCTGCCCAGAAGCCGAAATCCTCCCCAAAGGGCAGAGCTGCTCCACGGCAGCGCTCGTTCCTGGCAGAGTTCTACACTCCCAAAGAACACAAACCCCCTTCTGCCCCAGCTGCTCCATCCCAGGGGGCACAGCACCCCTGGAGATGCCATCAGCACCTCCCTGGCATGGTCAGGTGCTGCTTGCTGAGAAGAATTTCCATCCCTGGAAGCGTCCAAGGCCAGGTTGGACAGGGATTGGAGCACCTTGGGATAGTGGAAGGTGACCCTGCCCTGACAGGGGTGGACTGGATGATCTTTATGTCCCTTCCAACCCAAATTATTCTGGGATTCCATGACCTGCACATCAGGTGAAACTGTCCTCAGACCACAGGTAAATGATTCCTTTTTCGAAGAATTTGATTTCTGGGGTTCACTGGTTTAAAAGCTGAGAAGCACCACATGCTGACAACTCCCACGTGCTTCCAACGTGGATTTCTCCTTCTCCCTCCATGCAAAGCTCTCTGTGAATAACATTTACAGAGCTAAAAGTCACCTGAGAGGCTCTGGTGGCATCAAGGTCATGATTTCACTCGAGGACATCACAAAGCTGACACTGGCCGTGCCCCCAGTCCTGCCTGGACAACCCAGCCCCAAAAGTGCTGCCCGTGGATTCCTTCCTGCCCGGATCCTGTGCCAGGCTCTGCTCCAAGCTTCGCTGCTCATCCTTTGGCCAAATTACTTCCATTCTCCCTGTCTCAGTCACTGCACATTCAGGACAGGGAGAAACTTCGCCTGTTTTCCAAAGCCACTTCCTCCTGTCCCACGCTGGGTGCAAAAGAACAAAATCTATGAACCAGAACTCTAAAAACATCAGTACTGAGCCTAAATTTTTATTTCTTTAAGCTCACACGAGCCAAAAGCATCTCCAAAAATAGCCAGATTGCTATGATAAAAATACAAGATGATTTGCTCCTTGAATAAACTTAATTTGATCTCCAAAATTCCACTTATAAATACCTAAAGGAGTCACAAGGCCCTGCTGGCACCCCTGGGGAGAACATTGGGAAGATCAACCTATCCACCTCCAACTCATTTGGAGTTGCTCAGTAGCACAGGAAAGAAGAAAGTGACATCTAAAAGCTGCAAAATACTTATAAACTCGAGTGCAAACCTCATGAAATGCTTTTCCAGAAGAAGCTACAAATGAAAGTTAAAACCACTGAGAACCAGACCAATTAACACCTCTAAATGCAGAACAAGAACCAGCACAGTCCCTCAGCTCAGGAATTCTCTGGAAATTGTGTTGTTTGGCCAAATTCTTGCTCACCAACGGCGTATGGGTTGGAATTTGGGTAATTTCTGCAAAAAAACAGTCAGTCAAAAAGTTCAAACAAACACAGGAGGAGCAGCAGCAGCTCTGAAAACAAATCTCCATTTCCTTGGCACCCGCTTTTCCTGGCAGGAGGTTTTCAAAGAGAAACCACATCCTAAGAAGGCACCTTGAGAAGTGAGAACATCAAAGCTCCTTTCAGGAATTCTGCCCGCTGCTTCTTTCCTTCTCCCTGGCCCAGCACCAAGGCTGAAGGTTGGACTTCAAACAAGAAGTCAAATTTCCTCACAGAGCGCTGCACCCGCGTTAAACCCTCTCACTGGCACGTGCTGAAACAGCGAGACAAAACCCCACAAACTCCAGGCAGCCTCAGAAAAGCAAGATTAAAACCCAAACTGCTTCAAGGGGCTTGGTTATCTGCAGGCCTCAGAGTGCTACAGAGCTTTGCCCCATCCGTGGTTGGAAAAACACAACTTTGCTGCCTTCTTTTTATCTTGGTTATGCACAGGGATGAGCCGAACTCAGGAAATCATTTTTGAATGAGAAACCGTCTGGTTTTCAAAGCAAAATCCAACCACGAGGGGCTCACTCCTGCAAAACCACTGTCCAAGCATCTGGTTTGGGGCAGGAACTTCTGCCTGGCACGGGGTTGGCACTGTGAGTTTTATCTTCACTCAGAGTTTTATTTTCAACAGCAGCTGCTCAGCAAGAACAGGCAGTGACCAGAAGGGCTCCAGCTTGGTCTGGAGTCCACCCAGAACAGGCAGCAGAGCTCAGGGAAAGGCCAATTCCCTGGAGTTTTGGCCTTGCTGAGGTCCATCTCGCCCAGGGGCTCTCAGTACAGCACGCAGCGTGTCCTTGCCCGGGCTGAATTCCGAGGTTTTTCCACGCTGCTGCTGCAGTCAGGTGAGGGATGTGAACCACAGCTCCTTCCCCAGCATCTCCTCAGCAACCCTGGGGCTCCTTCACAAACTGCAGGATCAGCTCCTGTTTACCCAACTTCTGGCCAAAAATGGGTGCTTCTAGGAGGGAATTTTAGAAGAGTTCTTGAGGAATCCACGGAATGTTTGGGAGGAAGGGAGGTTCTCCAGACTCCAAACAAGTTCCCACTGTCTGCAATACGTGTACAAGAAATCACAAGTTTTTTACAGATTTTTTTTGCCGCCTTCCTACATCTCAGTTCCCTCCCTTATTCTGAGTCAGAGGTGAAATGGGTCATAAAAACAGAGGGAACATTTCCTACTGCCGGGGGTGCACCTTTCAGGACTTGGACAAACTTTTCACCGTGACTCATTCCAGGAAAAGATTTGAGCTCCTCTCCAAGAGGGGAAGTCCCAGGGGCAGATTAATCCCACCAAATATTTGGAGAAACTGATCCCAGTGCCTCACCATCCACCTCAGGGCTCAGAGTCCTTTTGCCCTGAGGAAAGGGGGCTGGATAAACCGAGATGCCACGGAATAGTGCTTAAAACATTTTGAGTTCTTTCTACTTGGGCACATCCTCGTTCCTTCCACAACAGTTCAGGCCAAACTACAGAGTTAGGATGAGGTTTTCGGGCCAGTTCCACTCATTTAGAAACCAGGAGCTCTGATTAATTCAGCTTTGCCACTAGAGAAGCCCCTGGATGAGGATGATCACACTCTGAACCAGGCAACTTCTCCCCACAAACCTAGAAATCTGCTTTATCAATTCCTAACCCCATCCCACATCTCTTGAAATTTAGGGTTTGGAGATGGATTTCATTTGCTTTGAAGTGAAATCTCCCTCCTGAGCCCAGCCACTAAAAGTAATTCCTCCTTTATGTCAGCACAGCCCCAGCCCTGCACCTTCCCTGCCTGCTCTCCAACCAAGCAAAATTAATTTGGGCAGGTAAAAACTGCTTCAAGATGAAGTTTTTATTTCCCCCTCAGCCAGCTCAGCATCAATCAAGAGACCAGAGTCTTTCAAGGCAGAGTCTGCAAGCAAAGAGTTCATTTGTGTTTCACAGGTTTGTTTCTCCATGTGTTCCCTGACACTGCTCTCCCTTTCCATCACCTTTAAACACACTGGCTGGGGTTTTTATTTTTAAAGATATTGATCTTAACTATTACAGTAGGGCCAGATGGTTTGTGCCTCTTTATAAGGTATTTCCTCCTCCTCTCCCCTTGATCCCAGGGAGATCCAAGGAAATAATTTATCGGGTTTCTGCCAGGTTGTGAGAAAGTGTGATAAAATTTTTGAAAGCACCAAAAACCTCTAGCAAGCACACCAAGGCCTCAAGGAGAGCTCCTGATGGAGTCCTGGTCGGGGAAAAAAATGGATGGAGGTCAGACAGGAACCAGCTCAGCTTCCCAGAGGTGCCTGGATGGAGCTTGGAGCAGTGGAAGGTTCCCTGCTCGTGGCAGGGGGTGGAACAGGACGATCTTTAAGGTCCCTTCCAACCCAACCCACTCTGTGATTCTGCTCCAAACAACTCAGTTTTAGGAGCCTCGTTACTTGTGTAGCTGATACAGCCCCAGAATTGCCAGGGAGGATCTCATCAGGAAGGAAATAATTCCATTTACTGCAGGATAAAGGGCAAAAACAAAGTGCAAACGCTGACAAATGGTCAGCTGGCAGAAATCTTGCGTGGTCAATTATCAGCCCCCCATTGCCAAGCAGATGCTCAAATCACAGCTCATTTTTACATCTGCTCCAGCAGCATTTAAATTCTTAGGGGAAGCTGCAAATAAATGAATATATTAGGATCTAACAGCATCTCGAAAGCAGAATGAGAGGAAGCACAAGTAGGGCCATGGGGTTGTCTCCCAACACACTGGAGATGGCTCAGTGTGAGAAGTTTATTCTGAATATAAAAGGATTTTTTTTCCAACTTCTCCATGTAACTTTTAGCACTCAATCACCCAGTCTAAGAATATATATGATATACATGCTGCTATAAAAGACATATATATGAAAAGTATATTTTTATATATATGGAAGTTGTATTTCTATATTTGGAAAATGTATTTTTCATCTATATGGAAGTTGTATTTATGTATGAAAAATGTATTTATATATATATATATAAGTCGTATTTCTATATTTGAAAAATGTATTTTTATATATGGAAGTCATATTTCTATATTTGAAAAATGTATTTTTTATATATATGGAAGTTGTATTTCTGTATTTTAAAAATGTATTTTTTATGTATATGGAAGTCGTATTTCTATATTTAAAATATGTATTTTTTATATATATGGAAGTTGTATTTCTAGATTTGAAAGTCGAATTTCCTGCAAGTGCAAGACACTGTGCACATAAAGGAAAAGACAAAATCTCTGCTGTAGCCAGCTTGGAATTCCCTCAGACAGCACAGCAGCAAGAGCCAGGATCCAAGGAAGAACAGACAGATTACGTAAAAGATGGGATAGCAAAGCAAACATTACCCTGAGACAAATGCCAGGAGATTTGCAACTCAAAACAGAGCCGAAGATTTGTGGCAGCAATACATCAGCTACTGCTTCCCAGAAGGAATTCCCTCGCTGGCTCTAAACCTGCTCATTTTCCTTCATCAATTCCTCGGGATGGCTCAGCATTTCCTATGCAAATGCCACACCCAGGACACTGCTGCAGATGCAGGTGCAGGGGAACAGCACCCAGGGCACCGCCAGCCCGCAGCTGGGACAACTGGGACAAACTGGGAGAGAGCCCACGCTGCCTGTCGGGCTGAATTCCAGGCCTCCAGCTATTTGGAATAAGGAAGGTTTGCACTAATAAGAAAATCAAATTGTGTGTATCACAGACAATGTTCTTCCCCAGCAAAAGGGAGCTCGATGCCACTCGTCAGGCTCGCTCGTTTGGAGCTCCTGCCTGATTTTCTGTGACTCACAACATACGTCTTGCATTTTTAATTGGGAAGCAAGAGAAAACAGGCCATTTTAGCTTTCCTTGCCTCGTCCCCCCTGCATTACTTATGCTGGATTCATCCTCTGGAAGCAGCCCTGTGGCTATGCAGCTGTTCCTGCTGCCTGCCTAAGTGCAGGCTCCTCACACAGAACTGTCAGCTTCTTCTGCCTCGCAAGAAATGGCAATTATTGCACCCATGAACACTCAAAATAACCACAGGGAGCTGTGACTGGGAGCTACCAGAATATTTTGCCTCTCAGAACATCCCAGTCCTACCCATCAGCTGCCACCCCTGAGCTGAAATCCAAACCTGCTCTTTGCAACACCTTCCTTTCCACACCCCCGCAGTCGGTGGCTCTTGGATGACACCACTGAGGCAACACAGAGAAGGTGTCGAAAATAAACCCAAATCTCAGCACTTGAGCTCAAGATTCCCCCAGTCTGAATCCAAATCTCAGCACTTGAGCTCAAGATTCCCCCAGTGTGAATTCACAGGTTTCAGGGAGGTGGTGGAGTCCTGGAGGTGTCCAAGGAAGGCCTGGACGTGGCACTCAGTGCTCTGGGCTGTGTGATAAGGTGGGAACTCGATGCTCCTGGAGGCTTTTTCCAATTTTGGTGATTCTGGGATAGTGGTGAACTCACAAGCCCAAGTAAATCCCCAACAGAACAAGCCAGAGCTCAGCTCTGCTTTTCCCAGGGAATACAAACCTGCTTTGGGAGCACCCCTGATTTTCCACACCAAACCCCCTTTACAACATTTCCCAGATACCTCTGGAACTCCTCTGAGCCAGCCCTGGAGCCAGGCTGATTCCTGTGCAGGAGTTTTGTCCATGGCAGTGCACCAAAGCGTCACAGGCACTTTTTATTCCCCTCTGAAAACAACCACACTCCAAACAAAGAACACAAGTCCAGCCAGCCAGGATATCAATTTTTCCCTCCCCACCAGCCTCACCCCATCCCACCTGGGGGTTACCTGAGGTAATAGCCACACTTTTCCTCATTTGGGCTGGCACAGCCTGGAGAGAAACGTTTCTTTTGCTCAGGTTGCACTTCTGAAATGCAGGTCCGTTGTTTCAGCCTCGAAAATAATGAACAGTGTGAATATTTTGTACAGATTGTTTGTCAAATTAGGTTACAGTTGACAGAGAGGGCAAAGAGCCCTGCAGAACTACGGCAGGCACGACATTCTTGTAGCACCGTTCAGGGATTGAAAAACATAGAAGTATTTATGTGAGGAAAGCTGCGAAGATCAAACACACCGAGAGCAAAGCAGCCGCTCCCTGCCCCGCTGACCACGCCAGGAACCCGCAGGGAGCTCTCAAAAGCAGCTTTTTCACACCACTCAAGGCCACGCTGCGAACAGCAACGCCCAGAACGAGGGGGAAAACCCCCGATGTGCCGCCTCCAGGAGCGGGGAAGAGCAGGAGCAACATCCCGGTCCCGATCTGCTCTGCTGCTGCCACCTGCAGGGAACCGCTCCGGGAGGAGCGGCCGGGGAGGAGAGCGGCACAAACATCCCCTCTCCTACCCGATCCACCTCCTTTCCCATTCCCCGATATTCTTTCCCCTCTCCCAGTACCTTACAGGGTAAAATATTCATTGTTTCCCCACTGTTTCAGCGCAACTTAATTCAGAAATAAAAATAAAAAGAAACCCAGCAACACAAGACAAACAAAGTGGTGGAGGAAACAGCTGGGATGTTTTTCAAAGTGCAGATTTCCTAAGAAATTACCTTTCTTCCTTCTCCTGAGGGACAGGAGTTACTTTGGCACTTTTCTTCCTGCTGGTTGTCTCTTCCTGCCCAGCCTGGCCTACAGCTGTGTCACTTAACTGGAAAGGGAAGGGGAAAGGGTGTTTTTATTAACGTATCATAAAGCTTTTCCATGTAAGTTTTGCTTTTGCAGTTACATAAAAACCATCTTTTCCTCCACTTGAAAAACCTCCCCTGTATAAACACAACACTGGTGTGCACATGGACAAATCCACAAGCACGAATCCAAAGGGATGGGACTAAAAACATTCAAGTTACAAGAATTAAGATGGGAGTTTACTTTAGTGCTGCCTGATGGCTGCTCAGCTCCTGTGGACTGCCCTTCAGCATCCTCTGGAGAGCCTGATTTCCTTGAGGAACAGCTCGTTGTTGCTTTGGGAAGTTCCTTGTTTGATGGTAGCACAGATGCTGGACTCTCATCCCCCGTGCCCTGGCCACAGGGAAGGTCGGACGAGAGCATGGATCTTCCTGGGCAATCCCGAGCCAGGCTTTCCTGGCCTTTAGGCATCACCCCTTCTGAGGATTCTTTGGGAATGCAGCTCCCAGCAGCTGTGGAATTCAAGCAATCATCTATCATTGCTTCCAAAGTTTCCACCTCTCCTGGGTAATTGTCCTCCAGAGCCTCTTCGGAGCAGGCGGCGGCGAACGGGCTCAGGCTCAGGAGCTCCTGCAGGTCAAGGTCCAGCTCCTGCTGCAGCTGGGCCCCATCCAGAGCAGCACTTCCACTCAAAAAGCTGGGATCACACCCAGAACTGGCTGAGGGATGCTCCTGGGGTTCCCCTGTGACCTCTGAGGCCGCTTCACTGCGCGACGTCCCCGCAGCGCAGCTGCTGCTCTCGGCCTCGCCGCTCTCTCCACTCACATCTTGGCTCAGGTGGCTCTCACCAGCGAGGTGCTGCTGCTCAGCTTCCGTGGAATCATCTGCCAAGATTTCCTGGATCTCTTCCTCCGTGTAATCAAAGGGAGAATTCCCTTTCTCGCTGCCTGACAGCTCCAGCAGGGAGTCATCCAGCTCGCTGTCGTCGAAGCGCCTGCTGATGTTCAGGGAAATGGCCACGTCGTTGTATTTCGACACAGAAAAACTGGCAGCAAGGCCATCGTGGCCACTCTCATCCAGGAAAAGGGAGCAGCCAGAGCCTGGGGAAGGGAACAGAAGATTCCCTGCTGGATCTGGAGTGCTGCAGCAGTGGCTCAGCACACAAACTTTCTTAGCCGACTGCAGGGCCTGAAGCTGCACTGCGGAATCTGACAACCTCTTGGCCCTGGGAATTGGGTCCTGTTTGAATTCCCGGCACAGGCAGAGCCCAGGGGAAGGAGGGGAACTGTCTCCCATGGTGCTGGGGCTTCCAGGATCTCTGCTTCCAGCTCTAGAGGCCTGAGCTTGAGGCTCATCTGCTGCTGGTGGCCTTCGATCAGCCCTTTCAGAGGAGGAATCAGCAGAGTCGGCTCCAACCTGCCAGCAAAAGCAACAGCCTCAGTCAAAGGAACTCAGCTGTGTCCCAAAGATGCTGGAATTTAACAGGGAAGGCAACAACACTCGCTGAGACACCACAATTCGATCTCTGCTCTTGGCTATTTTAGCTCCCAACCAATCCTTCATCCCACGAGTGCTCCCTCAAGCAGCGCCAGTGGAAACCCCAAGGATTGGAAACCCCCATGGGCTGTGCCCTCTCCTCCAAAACTGCTGCCAGTCACTCACAGCAGAGCCCAGGAGTCCCAAATTACAGCCTTAAATTGCAGAACACACTGGAGGCATTAAATAAAACCCCCAAGCGCCTCAACCCCCACCTCCGCCCTTCAGAGATAAATAAACACATTAAAAATCTTCTTCTGTGGGCTGGGAAAAACTGAGCAAAGGAAGAGGAACCCTGCCAGGGAGCAGAAGGCACATGGAGCAGGGAATTAGTCACTGAGACACACAAAATCCTCATTATCATCCAAGATCACCAGATAAAGAACCTTCCTGTGAAATTCAATAGTTTGGAAGCATTCACAAACAAACCCTGTTTTCCCCCCCAGAGTGAGGGCTCATCCCAAAAGGAATCTTTGGGCCTGGAAGCCCTGCACTTGACTCTCACCCAGCAGGAGAATTTGGACTAAGGAAAGGTATTTCCTGTCCTCTTTGACCGAGGATTTAAAGGAATGTCTTTTGTCTTCCCGTTGCTTGGACTACTGTTTAAAAAAAGGGAGGGTTACACACTCCAGGGATGAAACCTGGGCAGTTCTGCTGCTTCCTCTCATCATGCTGCCCAAATAATGAAAATGGACCCTTGCAGAACTGTGCTGAGGAATCAGCTGTGTGTGTTCCAAACCCGCACAAGAACACGTGTGGATTAGGTCCTATGGAGTGTGGCAGTCTGAGAATTCAGGGAATCATGGAATGATCTGGGTTGGAAAGGACCTGAAACTCATCCAGTCCCAGCCCCTGCCACAGGCAGGGCAACCTTCCACTGTTCCAGGCTGCTCCAAGCCCCGTCCACCCTGGCCTTGGGCACTGCCAGGGATCCAGGGGCAGCCACAGCTTCTCTGGGCACCCTGTGCCAGGGCCTCCCCACCCTCACAGGGGGAAATTTTTTCCCCATATCCCATCTATCCCTGCCCTCTGGCAGTGGGAAGCCATTTCCCCTCGTCCTGGCACTCCAGGCCCTTGTCCCACATCCCTTTCCAGCTCTCCTGGAGCCCCTTTAGGCACTAAAAACCTGCAGTAAGGTCACCCTGAAGCCTTTCCCCCGTCAGATAAAAACCTCGAGAGGCGGGAGCGACCCGCTCTCGCCTCACCAGAGGCAAAAAAGAGAACACCGGCCCCCCCCTCTCTCCGTCAGGGACCTGCCCGTCCCTCAGCGGGCACCGCCCAACCGGCGCCTCAACGGCACCGCCCCAAGGCGGGGCCAGACCCGCCCCGCCTCCGGCTCCTCCTCCCGGCCCGCCCGAACACCGGGACCTCTCCGAACCCCGGAAAAAAGGGGTTTAAAACCCCCAATTAAACGAGAAAAATTAAGTGTCGCTGAGACAAAGCAGCGGCCGAGGCCCGGCCGGGCCCGGCGGGAAAGAAGGGCGCTCACCCGCCGCCATCTTAACGGCGCCAAGGCCACGCCCCCACGCGCGCGAGACGCTCTCTGATTGGCGGAGCGCGGGCTTTTCGCCGCGCGAGGCGCTCTCTGATTGGGCGAGCGCCACCCCGTCCCGCTCGCGCATCCCCCATCGGCAGCTCGGCGTTCGGCAGGCCCCAGGTGCGGCAGTCGA
The DNA here is from genome assembly GCA_013397975.1 of Machaerirhynchus nigripectus. Classification (NCBI taxonomy): domain Eukaryota; kingdom Metazoa; phylum Chordata; class Aves; order Passeriformes; family Dicruridae; genus Machaerirhynchus; species Machaerirhynchus nigripectus. The sequence continues at coordinate 723,787 of VZRQ01000591.1, forward strand.
GCACCGAGCGGGGCTGATGCAACCCGGGGCAGGTCGGGNGTCCCGGGGGGCGCAGGGCCCGGTAACGCTGTGTCCTGCCCTGCAGCCGCCGCTATGGAGCCCGCGCCCGGCCCGCAGGAGAAGTATGAGCTCATAACGCGGAACCTGCAGGTACCGGGAGGCGCAT
>VZRQ01000592.1:0-26553 GCA_013397975.1 Machaerirhynchus nigripectus
CCGGGGGCCGCCAGGGGGCGCCCTGCCCGCGCGTCGCACCTGAGGGCGGCTCTGGGATTCAGGAATTCAGGGCTGCGGGGCTTCAAGGTTCAGCGCTTCAAGGCTTCAGAGCTTCAAGGTTTCAGCCCTCGAGGCTCTGGGCTCCGCTTGCTGCTCCTGCTACTGCCTTGGGCAGACCCCAACAGTGCGGGATGAAGCATGCCTGACTGTGTTGGACCCTGCCCTGCTCCTCTCAGACCCAGCCAGCTGGGCTCTGGGGTCTCCAGCAGTTTGGGTTTGACGGCAGTGATGGAGCATTGGGGTATAATCTCCCTTTTCTGCCATGGTAAGGCAAGGTGCTAAACTAACACAGTGTGTTTTAGGTGTGAGCAGGTGTGTAAAGCCGGGTAGGGAGGGAAGGAGCGAAGATCCGTGCCTACCCTTTGCCTTTGGCTCTCACCACTAATTCTGGCAAGGTCTTTTTTCTGTCATGTTTATGTTTTCAGCCTTGTGTCAAGGAGCAGAGTCAGTGTGGAAGATGGACACTTGAGGAGTGCCTGTGGCAGTGCCATCACAGATACATGCATCCATGGAATCCACCAAGCTCCCCACTGAGGGAGCCAGCCCCTGAATATAAACTTAAGTGAACTCAAATGCCTGTGACCCGCCGTGGAGCCGTTGTGCTACAAAGCGTGCCAATTTCACCTATGATAACTAGATAAGACTCTCTTGGTATTTGTGGTATTTCCGTGCACTGTGCTGTAATAATAGAAACGACCTTGGATATCACAAAGAGCGAGGCTGTTAAGTGCAAGTTGCATTGTGATCTGTCAGGTGAATGGCCATTTTTTTAAAGTATCAAATTATACTCTGCTGCTGTATCATAGCGGACAGACTGTCTGCAGCCGTGCTGAGTCAGAATAAAAGTCCATTTAGCTGGTATCCTCTCTCCCACAATGGCTGTTAGCAGATGGTATGAGAAGGAGTACAAGAAAGGAATGCAAGTGGAGACTAATCCTTTCCTCAGTGTAACCTCCCTGCTTCTAACAGAATGAAGTGTAGGGGCTTTCCGAGCAATAATGATCATTTAGACCATTATGCTGAATAAACACCAGTGGCCCCGTCCTGAGATGGTCATATCTATTTATTAAAGGTACTCTAAAAACTGCCCTGTAAAACATCTGTGAGTGGAGAAAGCTGGGTTATACAATTCCCACCCCCCCCGCACCTTTCCAGCGTGGGAGTCTATTTTCCAGAGCAGGGATTATATAGTCTTGTGTATTATGTCTCCTTGTGTATGTAGGGCAGGACTTGCCTGAATGCCGATGTATCCGTACCTATGTGTGTGAATTGCTGCAGTCATGATAAGAATCTGCCAGCAGAGGTCACACAGCTACATACAAAAAGTAATCACAACCCTGTGAAGTAATGAACTTTATCAGTGTCCAAAAGTTAGCAAAGAAACTAGGTGATTATTTTTTTTCTTTCTTGGCATTAAAAAAAAGGGAAAAAAAAAAAAAAGGAAAAAACATGAAGCAGTTGTGTGGGTTGGAAGATAGCAATCGTTCTGTGTTGAGTACAAATATGCATAGCCTTTCCAGGCCTGTCACTTGAAGACTGTCTTTCATGCCAGCGCGTATTTAGACTTTTTTTCCTGAGATTCCTTTTTCTAAGATGTGCTCTTGAAGCCAAAATGACTCACATTGGTGTAAGATATTTTCAGCTTTGTCAAAATGCCTTGTTAGAAAGTATTTTGTTTGCTGACAAAAACAGCCTGCATGTTTCCTCTGAGTAACAAGGCACAAACATATCGCAGGCACTTCTGAAGGTGTTGTTCTTTTCTACTTAAAAAAAAAAACCAAAAAAAAATAAAAAAACAAACCAACAAAAACATCTTCAGCAATTTTGCATAAGAATTCATAAATATTATTGTTGTCAGAGATCCATTTCCACTGAATCAGCGATTTTTGATAGCTCTACTTTCAGATCTTGAGACTAACCAGAATCAAGCTATTCCGGTTGCTTGAGTAATGCAAAAACAAACTTATAAGTTCAGTTTTTTACCAGTTGCTCGGGTGGGTCATTTCAGGCCGCTGGGATTGCCAGACCAGGAGGTGGGTTTCCCTAGAAAGGGGTAATTGTGACCCTTGCTTGGATGCTAGGAGGTACTGGGCTCAGCTTTGTGCCATGCAGAAATATCCTTTGGGAGTCAAAGAAGTAAAACTTGCTCACTTTAAAGCTGTTTGAAGGAGGAGTCTAACAATAGGGGTCACAATAGCGGCCTTATAAAATCCACCGAAGAGGACTAAACTTTGGCTAGCAGTCAGTGCTTGCAGGACGGAAATACAAAGTCAGGTACTTCACGAGTTGTCCTGGTGCACACCAAGACAGATCATCCCAAAAACTGGGAAGTTTGCACCATATTTGCACTGCTGTCCACATGGACAAGGGTGGAAGCAGGAGCTGAAGCTGGCTGCTCCTGCAGCAGCCTTTGTCCCTTTCTAGCTGGAGCACCTTGGGCAGCCACCTCTGAGACATTGTGTTATGGGGCAAAAACTTAGCTGGCCAGCCAGCCTGTGGTTGTAGTGTTCCAGCTGGAGAAGGCCATGGAACCAACTTTTCTAGAGGACGTTTTGTTTAGTGTCAGAGATGCGAAATACCTGCTTATCAGCAAAACAATAAAAGGAGACTGTAGAACTGTGCTGTTCTGTCTGTGGAACAAGGGGAGCAACATGCTGCTTTCTGCAGATTTGAAACACTATTCTCAACTTAGTGAAAGTTGCATAACTTGTCCCTTTACTTCCCTTGCTGCTCCTCTTTCCTCTTACTTTCCTCTCAGGAGATGTCCTATCTGCCTGTGCCCCTTTCTATGCAAGATGCAAATTTTTTACGTAACATGCAGGTCAAAGAGCTAGCTATGCCATCCAGAGGGACCTTGACAGGCTTGGGAGGTGGGCCCATGCAAACCTCATGAAGTTCAGCAGAGCCAAGCACAAGATCCTGCATGGGGGTCATGGCAATCCCAATCCCAAATACAAGCTGAGGGATGAATGGATTGAGAGCAGTCCTGAGGAGGACTTGGGTTTTTATTCACCCAGAGTGTGGTTAAGCACTGGAACAGGCTCCCTAGGGAAGGGGTCACAGCACCAAGCCTGAACGAAGAAGCATTTGGACAGTGCTGTCAGGCACATGATGTGATTCTTGGGAGTGTCCTGTGCAGGGCCAGGAGTTTGACTCAATGATCCTGATGGGTCTCCTCCAACTCAGCATATTCTGTGATTCTGTGATTCAGTGATTGGGGGTGTTGGTTGACAAGAAGCTTGATGTGAGCTGGCAACATACGCTTCCAGCCCCGAAATCCAACCGTATTCTGGGCTGCATCAAAAGCAGTGCGGCCAGCTGGTCAAGCAAGGTGATTCTGCCCTTCTACTCTGCTCTGGTGAGAGCCTGCCTGGAGTGCTGCATCCAGCTCTGGGGTCTCCAGCACAGGAAGGACATGGAGCAAATACAGAAGAGGCCACAAAAATGCTCAAGGGCTGGAGCACTTCTGCTATGAAGACAGGCTGAGAGAGTTCTTCAGCCTGGAGAAGGCTTCAGGGAGACCTCAGAGCAGCCCTTCAATACCTCAAGGGGGCAAGAAAGCTGGAGAGAGACTTTTTACAAGGGCATGTAGTGATAAAATGAGGGGGAATGGCTGTACATTGAAAGAGGGTGGGTTTAGAATAGGACGAAATTCTTTACTGTGAGGGTGGTGAGGCACTGAAACAGGTTACCCAGAGAAGCTGTGGATGCCTGGCCTCTGGAAGTGTTCATGGACAGGTTGGATGGGGCTTTGAGCAACCTGGTCTGGTGGAAGGTGTTTCTGCCCATGACAGGGGGCTTGGAACTGAATGATCTTAAGGTTCTCTTCCAACCAAAACCATTCTAGGATGCCATGATAATTTGAGCTCTTGAAAATCACCTTATTCTCATCTGTCACTACTCAGCCCTATAATGGATTTAATTCTTCTTACAGCTGTGAGAGTCCTTGGGCAGAATTCTAATTTCTTGCAAACCAACTTTCTTCATTTCTCCCCATCTCCAGTTAATGAGGTTTATCAAAGAACATGGGTGCCTGTCTCACACCCATATCAAAGGACATGGGTGCCTGTCTCACACTACCCTTGTGGACTTCTTAAGGTGCCGAGGAGAGGAGTAAGAACAGCCACTGATCCAGCGACCTCAGCCCTACCTATTTGTAGCATGTGGCCCAAATGGATTGTGTCCAATACCACCAATGATCATTTTCTTTCCAAAATTCACTCCACATCCAAAATTGTATTTAAACTAGGGAGGAAAGTTGCAGCTATATGATCCTTGATGCAGAAAAGCCTCTATCAGATGAGACAAGAAAGCCCTTCCAGACCATCCACATCCTGACACCATGTGGCAGTGACTAGATACCATTTAAAATACAAAAATCAAACTCATCTTAGAGCTGAAATAGACAAGAAAACCACCTTTACTGAGCAAAGTTCACAGTTTCTCCCAGGGCTAAAATTGTTATTGCCAGAAACACAAGTGAGATGGTTTGCAGAGATTCAGGTTTCAGAGGGTGAAACCTGTTGTGAAACCTTCCTCCCACTTATACTTTCCACAACAAAGAACTGCAAGCAACAGGGAAATATTTCACTGGAAGTAAAGTCATTTTTAAAATGAGGGAAACATCAGGTGGGAAAAGGGAAAGGCTAAGTAGCCTCGGAATAAAGAATCCATGTAACTTTTAGGTGAGAGTTAACAGGAACTTCTCCCTTACTTCAGCTGTCCATTTCTGCCATGATATTGTGAGAGAAAGAGTGTCCACTTCCCACTGAAGTGAACACAGGGCCACTGGAGGCACTTGGCTGTCCCCCGTCCCAGCAAGCTGTAGCAGTTCCTTCCTGTTTCTATCTTTTACTCTGCATTTGCTCTTGTGCAGGAGCAGCAAGCAGAATAACAGGAGCAAGGCAAAAGGTTATGCTCTGTGGGTGGAACATGGGCAGATGACCTGAGCCCTCCCACCCAGGCCTTGTGTAGGTGACAGGGGTGCCTGGTACTGCCAAGGGAGTGTCCTGTGAGATGCCAGGGTAGCTCAGGTGGGTGATCATTTCTGCTGTGGTAGCTCAGGATCCTGCACACAGAGGCCTCAAATGAATTCAATCCATAGCCCTTTGGTGTTGCAAGCAGTTTGTACTGTGGTGCTACGTTGGATTTAGCTTTTTAATTGACCCAATTCTCATGTTAGTGTCAACATTAGTAGAAGTTGTAAGGAAAAGACCTTACTTCTGGCCCAGAAAACCTTAGATTGGGAACTATTCCAGAGAAGGAACTCTCTGTCTTATGCCTGGTCTCTTGCAGACACATCCACCTTCAGCCATGTCAGACACAAAATGCTGGGCTGATCCCACAGGACTGTGATATATTCTCATAGCTATGCTTGGACTCTCAAGTTTGTTTTGGAAAAAAAGAAATATATCTGCATGGCCTTCCGCTCCATTCTGTCACTCAAATTCAAAATAAAAATAGCATTAACTATGTCTTCTAGAAGTGTGAAAAGATGGTAAAAGGTTACAGGTATCGATAATCAGCCTCTTAAGAATGAGTTATGCGAGTAAGAGTTTAACTATATAAAGATTATCATCAATAAATACAAGAGATTAGTGCAAGGACTGCAACAGAAGGCTTTAGCAAAGAAACGGAAAATACAAAACAGAAAGTGCCACTTGTAGAAAACCAGATCTAGTTTTGTATACAACCTCTTCTGTGAATACAGCAGCATGTGACACTTATTTGCAAATAACAGTTAGTGGAAAATGTGCTTTATCAGGTTTCTTTACTTACTTCTTGGCAAGCCTGGCTAGCAAGGAACTCAAATCCAATGCTTCCAATTAGAAAACATTCTGAAGAAAATCATTAAGAGCAGTTGCTCTAACTGATACCTTGCTCTTATCAATAGGGCCTTTCAGAGTTTCGTGTTCTTTAATAATAGTCACTTTCCCATGGCCTTGGCAAAGAATCAGTGATGCCATCCCAGTGTCCAGAGCTGGGAACTGAAGCATGGAGGACAGTACTCGTGCCATCAGACAGCAGATAGGGTTTCTAAACTAGATGAACATCTTGGTTCACCTGGTGTGTGAATTTCCCTCTGGAGTATGGAAAAGGGCCTAAGGTGCTGACTGCCCTAAATTTAGGCACCACCCTCTTCTTAATGTCTAGAGTTAGCTGGGGATCCAAGCTGGTGACTTTTCCAGGGTCCCCTCAGAAATTGCTGAGGGAGTGGAGAAATGAGCTAAGTTCCTCAAAGCCATGTTCTGTATCCTGCCTGCTACATTACTGCCTTTCCAGTACACAGAGGTTTGTTTATCAAAACTGACATTTTTTTCTGTTCTGATTTATCCATCACTTGGATTTTATGTTGCTTTTCTCAGGAAAGCTACTAGTGAGGTCTTCCTGCAGTTTGCTCAGAGATTCTTCTTTGAATTAATGAATTCAATTGACTTCTGATGCCTAGTTTTTCCACCTGTCATGTGGCTTGCTCCACCCTTGGATGAGTCTCCAAAGACCCTGATCAGTAGATTTCTGAGAGCTGGCTGGCTCTACCCTTTCCTGAGTGCATAAAAGGCTTGATGAAATGAAGGTAATTATAAAAATACATTGTTCCAAGAATGTTGTTGAACTTTCTTTGCAGCACAGTCCTTTGGCCAAGAACATGTAGCCCCTCTGCAACTGCTTTGCCCCCTCTGTTTTAAGCCTGGGGTTTGATAAGCAGGCTTGCGAGTTCCAGTCTTTTCTTTGTGAGAGAAATTAGTACGGGCCAGGAAACACCACAGGTTTAGATGATGCCTGAGCTATGGGTGTGGGTTTGTTTTTCTCCCGTTACTTCTTCCAGGTTACTTTGTTCCCAAATCCCCTAGCACTGCACTTCTGTGCAAGACTGCCTGGAAGATGGACAGGAAAGCACCCTCATTTCAAGCCAGGGCTTCTAGCACTAAAGATCTACTTGTCCATTTAGGCAGATGCTTGTCTATTTTTTTGACCAAATCATATTTTGCCTGTAAAGGAAGTGTTGATCATCTCTCTCCAGCTGCAGTTCCTAGTCTTCATCTGCCCTTGTTTCTCCCAGGAGAAGGCAGCTTTGTGAGGAAACATTGCACTACATATGCTCCAGCTGTTTCTTGCACCTGGTCTAAGATTGAACAAAAGCTGACAGAGGAGAGAAACTCTGGATTAACTACAAAGAAATAAAATTCAGAAACTCTCCTTCTTATTTATAAAGGGACAATAAGATGGACACCCTCTTCTTTTACAAGGCACATATACACATTAAGATATCTCCTCTACGTCTGAGGAAAATATGGACCACACAGATCCAGGGTTTGTTGTGGCAGTTACTCATGGGTGACACTGACAAAGAGATTTTGTGACCTGTCAAGGCCAAGAAAACAGGAACAGCAGCTTGAGGATAGATGATGCCCCAGCACTGAGCTAAGATTACCTTACAGACTCCACCCCCGCCATTCGTGACAAGAGCGAGCCTGTTCTGAAGGGTGCATGCCACCTGCAGCATCGGCACTGCCCCAGCACACCATGAAGTTCCTGGGAAATGTGTGGGGATGAGGTGCCACTGCAAGGGAAGGGGCTATAAATGTCTCCAGGTTCCCAAGAGCAGCTAAAAAACTAAGATGCCTGACAGGGCTGTATGTCGATATTTGACATATATGACAAATAGCATATAGGAATGAGGCCAGCATTTCTGGCTGCTTTAACTAAGTGTCCTTGAGGCATGTCTCTATTACAAAGTTTTTCACTAGCCATTTCCATTTTGACTCCTTGTCAGAGCCTGAGCTGGTGCCCCTGGGAACTCCACTGCAGTCTTGGTGCCTGCAGCCAGACCTTTCTGTTCTTGCTGTTTCAAGCAGGTTTACTTGCTATGTTAAAAAAGGGGAATGCCGTTTCCTCAGTTTTCTCTAAGCATTTAGCATTATAGTTGTAGGCATTCAGCTGAAATGGAGGAAGCCTCTGTAGGAGAGGTGTCCCCTGGGCCTTTTGCTCTGATGGTGTAGCGCAGTGCAGAGCAAATGCCAGTCTGTGATCTGACAAAGTTAGTGGATGATGAAGATTTTCCACCATTGCTACCAGCACTGTATATGCATCATCCTTTGACTAATCGCGTTCCAATCAGCTGAGTTGGAGTTACCCTATTACCATTGGCATAACTGTATGTGAGCCGAAGAATTGCTTCCTAGTGTAAACTTTCTCCAACACTTACCATCCCTTCACAGTTTTTAAATGTCTTCTTCTTATTTAAAGACAAACATATTCCACCTTTCCTAACAGGATTATGCTGTAAAACTGTAGCATTGGTTTCAATTTCAACAGGAGCAACCAGCTTCTTACAATGGGTCTAGGATGAATCTTTTGAAAATAGGGACTGTATATATCACATAGTGTAGGTCAAACCATCAGCTGACAGAATAGCTCAGCTTCCTTCGAATTCTTGCAGATATAGTTCCTTTTTCAAGTGAAAAGCATCTTTCTGAAAAAGCTTATCTGGTTTCACACCATCTGAAATAGAGTGAAAGCAGTTTCATTTTAGTTTTAGGAGGGCAGAGTTGTAAGGAGGGTCCAAACCTGACTGCAACAAAGTTTAGCATTGTGTTTTCAACACATTTCAGTGATTAGTTATCCATATAGTTTTATTCCTAGTTTTTAAAAGGGCTTTTAAATTACACTTTTCTATGGGACAATGAAACTTAATTGGGTAGATATCCAGGTCAAATGTAAGGAACAGAAAGGCCTCCTTTCCCAAGAATTTTGATCCTGACACCAAGTTTTTTAACTTTACTTCAGCCACTGGTTACCAGAACTGTCTCTTTTCCCAGAAAGATTGGAGCTGGCAGTAAATTTGAAATATTGTTGTTTTGCATAATGGAAAAAAGAAATAAACCCCTTGCTTCCTTTGATGGTTCAAAGAGTTTCCCTCTTTGAATTGGGCCACGTGACACAGGTCAGAGCTTTGTCTATTTCTTTACAGATTGCTTGTTTCCCTGGAAAAGTAGAAATCAAAAGCAGCAAGGCAAAGTGATCCTCTCAAAACCCACTTATCTTGACAGGAAAATGCTTTCGGATCAGGAAAAAAAGAAATCCTTATTTCCCTTTTCTAGTAAAATTACGCCATGTTCATTAGCGGATGTGTGTTTCATTTCCATCCACTTACCCTTGTTATAAGGATAGGAAGAAGCAGGGCACCTACCCTTTGGTCCCATGAGTATTCACAATTTTTCCACTCTTTCATTTAATACAAATGTCAGTTGTGATATTTGAATGAAATAGCATCCTGTTTTCCTTGAATTTTGCTTGGAGTTGTGTATGATATTCCTTACAATGAGAAGGTGGGATTTCCAGCACTGGGTAGAAAAGAGAGACTTTTACTGGAAAAAATAATCTTTTCATCTCTGGGGAAACCTTACTGTGTGTTTTCAGTATATAAGGGAGGCTTGTAAGAAAGATGGAGAGAGGCTTTTTATGAAGGTCTCTAGTGACAGGACAAGGGGGAACAATTATGTACTGTAAGGGTAGAATTAGATTGGACAAAAGGAAGAAATTATTTATAATGAGGGTGGTAAGGCATTGGAAGAGGCTGCCTGGATAAATGGTGGATGCCCCAGCCCTGGAAGTGGCAGGGGAGTTGGAAATGGATGGTTTTAAAGGTCCCTTCCAATCCCAAATATTCTGGATTTCTTTGTGGTTCTCTCTTCAGCCGAGACCTTGCTTGCTGCGCCCATGCCACCACTGCCATGTGTGCTGTACAGAACATAAATGGGTGAAAGCTCAGTTGCAATAAAAGGGACTGGCTTCTTGGACTTGCAAGTGGCTCTGTGCTGTGAGAAATACTGGGAAATCAGCAAGCGGGGCCAGCACTGCCCATCTCCAGAGGTACAAGCAAGAGGGCAGAGAACTTGGCCGTGTGGCGGGCCGCAGTGGGACACCTTCCCAAAAGAGACCACTTAGCAGGGCCTGTGGAACTGGAGCTCCATCTCCTCATTCTCCTCCTGAGGAACACTTACAGTAGGTGAACTGCTGCTTTGAGATAGCGAACCTGCCAGGCATTTCCTTGTACCAAAGTACACTGCAGCGAAAAGAGGCACTGATTAGTGATTGCAATAGAAACTGCTCTGCCAAAGCCCTTTTTTTTTTTTTTCATTTTTCATTTCTTTGGTCTTATCAGCAAGGGCATGGTTTTCTCAAAGGTTATTTGACAGCCCAGAGTCATGAAGCAAACGCACTGGCCCATGACATGAGAAATACAGCTAAGCAATGAAGGAATTACGGAGTGCTGCAGCCTCTCTGCCATGTAACACTGACATTTGAGTTAGTCCCAGAGCAACAAAAAACCATACAAGTGGTAGGAAAGACAAAAAAACTAGGGAGTCAAGCCATAGAGCAGGGTACAAGGAAGAAACACTCTTATATGGAGGGCCACTCAAGAGAGACAGTTCCAACAGAAGATCCATGTAGCTGCTGGAACTGCACCACCTGGTGTGGTGCTCATTTTGAACAGGTAACCTGTGCTCAGTGGTGTTAACTGCATGACCAGCTCAACTGGATTTGAGAATATCTTTAAGCACATGCTCGAGTGTCTGCAGCATCAGGGTCAGATGTGTGTCCTTTTGTGGGGTGCCAGTACATGACAAAGCATAGGTGAAAGAAGGATTTCAAGCATCTCTTGAGATATTGCATTCTTGTGAATATGGAGAAAGGAAATTCATGTTTGTGAACTCACAGGTGCATATGGTCACCCTGCTGAGGCCACTTACCTCTTGTGGAATGTGGCCCTATCATATAAAATCCAAAGCTCAGGAGCTTCATTGAGTAGAGGACATTTCTCCTTTTTTTAGGAGGTTTGATCTTAGTCTAACAGGCTTCAGGAAATACTTTTTCTTCTCTCCATTCAGATCTGACAGAGGTGTGGTTCTCTCATCACAAGGGTTTAGCGATGTTTTTTGCATGTCTGAGGATGTTAGAAATATTAGACAGGATGCTGTATTGGATCTTAAAAGCAGCCACTGACATTTCTTAGAAAGTTTCTCCCTGGTCAGGGAGATCAAGTGTAGGAAAATAGCAACTTGGAGGCACAAATAGATCCAAGACTTGTCTCCAGTTCCTGTTATGGAGAGGTACTTCATTATAATGACGACCTTCAGTGGTGCAATAAACTTCATGACACATACCCTGTGGCATTAAACAAACAAAACCACCTCTGCCTTTGTAGACCTAGCAATTATTTTTAAAGTTCCTACTTGGGAGGGGCCAGCAACAGGTTTATAGTGGGAAAAGAGGTTGCAAAAAAGAAAGAAGAACAATCTGGAAAGATGAAAATGAGAAGGTGGTAGGAAGTTAAGACATGTGAATCTGTTTTCTGAAGGCAGTAGTTCACTTCGTTCTGGAGATCTAATCTGAATGCAAGGAGAGAAGCCCAGGTGGTTCAGTGCAGGGAATCAGTATCACAACTCGGTATCTAGTTCCCAAAGGAAGTGACTTTGGAGGAGAAAAGAGAAATGGATTTTTACCTCAGTAGTGCTACAGTCCTGGTCCATTCTGGCCTGGGGAGGCTGCTTAGCTATTCAAGACTAAAAAGCTGTGATGTTGTGGATGACCACAAAAAGCAACTACAGAAATCTGCTTTTGTTTAATGACTAAAAATCGAGGCTGAGACTTTCACCAGAAAAACAAACCAAGCCTAAACCAAGCTGCTGGTAAACTGAGCGCATCTTGCCTGGATTATGGAGATACCCCAATAAAACTGTCCCACAGGACTCCTTTTGGTGTGGGCTGAGTTTCCCCTCCCAGAACATCTGCCCACAGCTTTCCCTCCCTGAGGGCTTCCAGACTTGCATTTATTGTTCAGACTAATCAGCTTGTTTTGGTAAAATAAGGAACAGGAAAAGGGGAATGCTGAGGCTCTTAGCTTTAGTGATAGGTGTCGTACTACACTGTTGCTGTGGCGGAAAAGAGCCGGAGCTGGCCGGGCTTACCTCTCCAGCCTTATTACAGCCCAAGTGCCTCTAGGTGGTGCCTGGATCTGTCGCCTGGTGCCAGGAGCCGGAAGCCGCAGCCTCGGGCTGGGCTTTTCTCAGAGGGAGATGCCACCAGTCACATCACACATCAGTGCCCTCCCGGCGCGGCAGAGGCAGAAAAGCAGGCTCCTCTCACACAAGTATTTGGCAGAGGAGACACAGCTAGAACTGGAAGGATCCCTCCACAGCCATAGGCATGTCTGCAGTTCATCCAGACCTCACATACAGGTTCCGTCCAGACCTGCCTGAGACACCTTCTCTCAAAGCTGCATCCCAAAGAAAACCATGAGTTGTTTTGCTTTGAGGATGCTGAAAAGCCCTGTCTTCTAGAGAATTTGTGTCTGCAAGGAAATGTAACCAAGTTTATACCCTTCAGACTGAAGTGCTAGAAGAGACAAATGAAGTGGGCAGGATCGTGGGTCATCAGCAGGAACAGGTGCCTATTTCTTTTCTGCTCTGCAGCCTATTTTGCTAACCTGGGCAGTGTGAGAAGTCTGGTGTGTGTGTGTCAGGAACAACTATGAGAGACATCTGTGGAGCAAAGGATGCCATAGAGGGTATAGAGCTGTTTCCTATCCTTGACTGTGAGGACATTATTAAGGGCAATATTGTGTGAGGGCAGTATTAAGGATTGGAACTGAAAACCTCCACTCACTTCGTTAGGTGTGGAAGAAGCAGTTCTTGGTATTTCTCTTTACATCTTTGAGGTGAAGGACATCCACCAGGGAGGTTCACAGCCTTGGGATGGTCACACAACTCTTTATCACATCTTCTTTTCTACTATGCAGCTGGGAAGCAGAACACACTCTTACTTGACAAGACAGGAGCTGCCTTGGAAGGCTTGCTATTTTCTTCCCTGATAAACCATCCTTTTCAGTGGAGTGACAGTGCCTGTATTTAGTATAGGGACAAAGAATTCACCCTTGGGCTTCCTACTTGCCCCTACAGGTTTCCATTTGCTTGCATATAACGAGTGAGCGAACCTGGGACAAAGGATGAGGTGGTGTCACAGATGGATGGACATCTGAGGAGAGACATCTCATCAGCCAGAAGCAGGACACGCCCAGCGAGAGGAGGGGGTGCATCTTTGACATTCACTGCTCTCCTGAGCGGGCTGAAGGATTAGCCCCTGGATTTGTTTTTCAGATGATCCCATACTAACAGCTTTGGGTGGATTTGGTCTGGCTTCTTCACAGTGAGTCCTTTGACCTTTTAATCCTCCTGAAATAACCTATTCCTTCCATGCCTCTGTCAGTTCCCAACCCCACCAGATTTCCTTTTGTTGTTTTTCTCCTTAGACATGTTTCAGGAGCTTGTTGCAGCTTTCCTATTGGGCTGGATAATTATCTGGCAGCTCTGACTCCTGCTTCCCACTGGACTGTACCTGTGGCTGTGCTTATTTAAGAGTGCTGCTGGACAAGGGTGTTAGATTTCTAATGTGGAAGTTTTTCGGGGGTAAACCCAAAGTCTGTTTTTTATGATAAATAAAAAGGAATATCTCTGACTTCTTTTCCCCTCTTTTAAACTCTTTGTCCCTCACTGCAACTGGCAGGCCCAAAGGGTTATGAAGTTCTAAAAGAGGAAGAAAATAAGAAATTTTCTTTTCTGTAGAAAAGAAAAGAAAATTACAGCTGGTAAGTGAGGCCAGATATAGCCGTGGTGTGGATGGGAAAGGGAGGAAAAGAAGAAAGCTGGAGAGAGCCCTGGGAGGAGATGGGTGCAGAGGTGGTCACATAACTGAGGTGAAATATCTTAAGGGCCTGGAATGTGGGGGAGATGCAGAACTTCCTAAAACCACTGTACATAAGGTCACTTAAAGCTGTGTAAGAATGTCTTTTACAGGCTCTGATTCGGCTCACATAGTTTTGAGGCTCTGAAAGAAGCAACCCAACTAATTGCACCTCCCTAGGGAGGTTCAGTCAGCTTTAGCCAGAGGATGGGTGCATGCTGTGTTTGTTCCCTAAGATGGATAAGATGCTCTGTCTCCAGCCATGTCCTGCTGTCTCCTTGGCTTCCTCTGCCATCAGTGGCTAAAATAAGAGCATCATAAGTGGCTCTTTAGAAGCATTTCACACTGGTGCAGAAGAGGAATAATTAGTCCATAGTTATTCTTCTGGGCTTAAGTCTTTAGGCAGACAGGTCAATACACTTCCTTCTGCTGTTCATCTTTAAGCTCATGTGTAGAGGAAAGGCAGGGACTGCTCAGAAAATTGTGTGGTGCCCTGCAAGGCTTATGGGAATCTGATGTCCTTGAGAATTAACAGCGGCTTTAAAATTATGTATATAGTCAAGATTTTCTCTCAAGAAAGATGACTTAAGCATGTTGGAATTGGAGAAGTCCTTTTCCCTCATCACTCATGATTGCAGTGTACAAAACAGTCACGGTAGGCTGACTACTACATGGCAAAATATACAGAGGTGTTTCCTTGGCTCTGGACAAGAAAAGGAAACATTTTGGGGACCATCAGCTTTCTCCCCTTCTCTTCCAGGGAGAGTTTGTTGGAGAGGGAATGCATAGAAAGGAAGTTGGAAACCTGAGGACAGCAGCTGCTGTCAGTATCTGATGCTGCAAGAGCCGAATGCAGAGGAGGAGGACAGCAGTGTCTGATCCAGTCCAATCCAGGTACAGTCACCCAAGGGATCGGAGATGAACAGAGTTATCTCAGTAGCTCATCCCACGCTCCTGCACAAGGACACCACTGCCAGACTTGAAAAGGTGCGTATTTCTCCACACAGCCCAGCAAGTTTGTTAACTTTCCTTCTACAAATAAAACTCTACCAGGGTCATGGTTTTGGAACAGTTTACACTCACTTTCCATGTGAGCAAAGAGAAATAACTGGTTCTCACACTCCTTTGCATACCTGTGAAGGATGATGGCAGAGTTCTATAGGCATTAAACTGCAGACCTGCTGTAAGACCAAGGTTTTGGGCTCAATCACATGTGATACATAGGGAAATAAATTCCGTCTGAATGTACAAGATAAAGGAAGCAGCCTTTTCACACCTGTCACGATGTCCAGTGACATGTTAAATGGAAAAACAAAACAAAGAATAACATGGAGAAATCTTCGCAAAAAGGTCCTAAGACACAATGCTTTTTGCTTTTTCCAGCCCAAATAGTCTGATTCTTAAGGGGCATCTGTGTATGGAAAAAACCAGAAATTTCTACAGCCTCTGCACCAAATACTGTTAAATTAAGCATGGTAAATATAACCCTGAGCACTGTGTGTATTTAAAAAAACCCCAACAAATCCAAACCACTGAAATTTTGGCCAGTCTTTGAAGTCAAAACCTGAGAGTGGCTGAGCTGCCACAAGGGTCTTCAGTGGGATCCCAGAGAGTTTGTGTCAACCAGTGGTTGGAAAACCAAAAAAATATATAATAATTTGGGTCAATTCCTTCTCGCAGGAGTTGTCTCATTTTGCTCACCCTCTTCCAGGGCCCAGGTGCTACACTGCATCCCCTTCAAATCCCTTGTCCATCCATTCAAATCCCTTGTACATTCTGGATGCCTTGTTATGGGAAGGATATCATGCTGCCACAATCTCTTCCCACATGTACATGTCTGTGCTGTGTCAGACCAAAAACCTCCAACATCAGTCTAAGGTAGATTCCTAGGAAGGAGCAGGAGAATGGAGAAGGAAATAATGTGAGACACCCCCATGAGTCACAGAAGACTTCCTGAGCCAGAGGTGGTGTTTTGAATGTAGTTGCCCTCCATGGATTCCTATTCCACTGAGTTACCTAGTTTTCTGAAAACAGATGAGCTTTATTGTTCATAGCATCTCACAGCCAATTGCAGTGGCTCACTTGTATTTGGTGTGAAGAAAACACTTCCTTTAGTTCATTTTCGAATATGCTTTATGATCCTTAGTTCCTGTCATGGAGGATCCTTACATCTCTCCTTCCTGACATGCAAAGTTTTGTAGACTCCTGTCATCACCCCACAGTCATTCCTGCTGTACTGGGACTGGTTTCCCGTTCTCCTATGCTGGTGTAAGTCAGAAGTAGCACAGTGAAGTCTGCAGAGGCTGTACAGGAAGCACAGAAGAGAATATGTGTGTGTGGTTTCTTAATGCCGACTCTGGCGTACTTCCGCAGTTTGGTGCTAACTCTAACACAAGAGATTTCCTTATGTTACATCTAAAGCTATTTGATGCCATTAGAAACAGAGCAATAAACCAGTGATCTTTTCTCTCCTGTCCAGAGGGAAAAGAAAACAGGGACTTAAGTGCTAAATTCAGTTTTCAGCTTCATCAAGATATTGTTTCTGGTTTGGATATTTTCTGAGTTTCAGTCTTAGAAGCGTTCAAATTTATATCCCAAAAATCCATGCTTACCCAGAAATTCAACGAATTCAGGGGAAACAACTGGTCTCTGAACAGCTGTTAGTTTGGTTTTGAGTGCTTCAGAGGATCTTATTAAAATAATAAATTTCCATAGGAACTGCTACTGCAGCTTTTTTTTTTTTCTTTTTTCCCAAAGGGAAAGTTATGCAAGGCCCTGGATGATATCAGCACATCTGGACAGCTCAGAGACTAGGGGGTTTAGTGAAAAGAGGAGATAAATGATAAACAGCAAAGAAACTCACGGTTTTCTCAGCTTGGGGCAAGTGGTGGGATCCTGGAGAGAGAACTATAAACTCTGCCAGCACCAGGAGGGCCCTGCCTGGCTCTTTGCTCTCCAAAGGAGCCCTGTATTTGGCAGCCATCACAGACAGCAAACAGCTGCTGATTGCTGCAGTGGGAAGTGCAAGGCCAAGCAAATTTGTTCACAATTTCAGCACTAAATGCTTACTCCATAGCTATGGTTTGTATTTTTGCTCTCGGGGATCGGTGCAGGGAGGGTTTGTTTCCCCTCTTGCCTAAGTAAGAAGTATTGCACAACAGGCAGGTGCTGGATGCCTTGGAGCAACTTCAGCTCAGTTCTACTGATAGGAAAACCATGGGATGTCATGCAGGCGGAGGGGAGCCCGCAGCAGCTCTTGCACCTCACAGCTACCACTATGCCATTACAGCCTTTCAGTGCCTCCAGATGCCAGCCAGAGCAGCAGCTACTTGCATTTTAGCTTAGACACTCGTAGCTCATAACCACAACTCCCACATCAGGTTCACAAGCCTTCAGGACATGACTGATGCTGCAGTGGGGGAGGCTCTCTGGCCTGCTGGTAAAAACAGATCTGCTCATTCAAGAGAAAGCGTTTCACAGTTTAAAAAATTGCTTTCATTTAAGCTTCTGCACATATCTTCACGATATAACTGTTTTTCAATAGAGCCACCTCTTAAAAACATAATTAGAGGTCAAATATTAATGGACAATCCATGTCTTCAAATGTAATTAAAAGCACTGATACAAAACTGCCTCTGCCCACAAAGTTCCTGTGCTTGGCTAAACTTTCAGGGGCTGGTCATTACTCTCAGGAGTAGAGTTGCTTAAATCACGTTGATTCATAATCCTCAGCAAGAGAAAAATCAATGCTGGAGTGCTTTGCTTGTGTAACAACGTGTATTAGTGAGCCTGGAGTGCCTCTTCAATGAGATAATACCAGGCAGTTAAAGTATGTAGAGAGAGCCTCCTGAATTCATTATGAATCGATTTTTAGCCTTTTCATATTCTTGCTTACAAAGGAATTCCTGTATAACACACTGGCCTTTTTTCTCCGGCAGTTCACCCCTTTCTTGGTCTTTGGGCTTGTTCCTTGGCGCTCTCCCAGAGCGGGCTGGCGGTGGGAATTACAGCCGGAACAGGCTGTTGATGAGCTCTGCATAAGCTGAGCCATATAAACTCAGCATTAAGGTATCCACAGAGAGAAAGAAGAAGAGAGCAGAAGGAAATGGCTAATAGCCCTTGCAATGACAGAAATAAGAACTTGTTATCAGTCTTTCTTTGTGGCTTCAGGTAGCTTGGCCTGAGTGAATGGGAGCTGGCTTCTCCCATGCATGTGGACATGCCTGTTACAGCTCCTCTGTGGTTTTCCAGACAGCTTTCCAGGGATAAAGTGATTTGACAGGATTTGGTAAAATAAATAATTTCATTTACGACCTTGCAAGACATAAAGCGTTTAGGACTGAGTGATGATAAATCATGGTCTCTCTTCAGAGGGTTAACCACATAACTTGGGCTGTGGCAGCATGTGTTAGGTCTCCTCAGTCTGGACTATCTCTGGAAAAGGCTTTTAGCAGAGCACAAGTTTTGGGGGATTTTACCTTTTCTAAGCAGAATAACCTGTGCCTGTAGGTTGAGCCCACGCTCTACAGCTGTGTCTACCCGAGGTGATTTTTCCAGTGTAGCTGCATCATTCACCAGCCACATCTCCTTGCAAACTCTATCCTTCACAAATCCATCAGGAAAAATACGTAAATAGGCCTGACCTCCTGTTCTGCTTTTCATAAGCCACTGTAACTCTACTGTGCCTCAGCCCAATGAACTAACCAGGGCTTAGGAAGCTTATTCTGCTCAATTTTTTTTTTTGACAAATTGAGTGCATGATGAAAATTAGTACCTGATGTACACATGGCTTGCATGTGTACTATCTGACTATGTCTTAGTTTGCTTATTTATAGATGATTAAATACAAAAATAGATTAAAGCATTTGTATGCCAGAAAATATGCTTTGGATGGGGCTGATAAGCATCTTTTCATATGTTATTTTAATAGCAGTAAATATCTAGAGATATGCAAAAACTAAGGGTTCCAGCGGAAAATGTTTCAACAACAGATGCTGAATCCTGCTAAAGCAGGTTTTATGCTTAAAATCATAATTTAAATTATTTTAAGCAAAGCTGCTAATATACTGACAAAACTGCTATCCTTCTTCGAGACTTCTAGATGTTTTAGTGTCACTTGAACTGCAAATGCATCTCTTTATTTGATAAATAATCTGTTGTATTTTCTTCTGTTCTCCCAGCTGCCCCTCTTTACATCCAGCCACATTGTCCCTCTCCTTGACCTAGCCTATCACCCTGTAGCTTTGCATTTGCTGCACAGAAACACCCCTCTCTCTGAGCAGTGTGGCTGAGTCCTACCAAAGGCTCTGCTTCTCCTCAGGAGGTGAACTGCCACAGAGACATGCATCCATCAGTGTGCTGTCATAAGCAATGGTGTTAGATAAAGTGTCCAGCTGGAGGGGGAGGAATGCTGCTTTTTCCATTAGAAAATGCCTACCCCCTCCAGGGGCTAAATTGTGTCTAAGGCCCGTTTGTGCTGACGTTTTCTATCATAGCAGTGTTCTCACAGGATGCAGGTGGAGGAAGCATCTTGAGGCTTGGGGCTATCCTGCACTCACAGGCAATTCTCAGTAAAGACTCCAAACCTTGGAAATTATACATGTGCTCCTCAAAATGTGATGTTTGATTCAGGATCACTTCTTTGCACAGGAAGCGATGCTCTTCTCTGCAGTTATCCCAAAGTGAAAGTTGTTACTTATGCAGACCTCTCCTTTCCTCAGTCAATTTAATGCAGCAGAAGTGATGACAATTTATGCAAGCAGTCATCCTGGCACATGGAATTTTTTTCTGAGTAAGATATAGAAATGCATCATTTTGGAGCTCTGACCTTTGGAAACTGCTCGTGTACTCCATTCTTAATGAGCAGGCTAGGGAGGTTTTCCTCTCCTCTATCTTAATATAAAGAAAATGTTTAAAACAACCTTTTTGTTGTCAGCAATCCATAAAGAAGCATATTTGCGAATTCGTGCCCACGTTAGATTATTTATATCATTACAATTGGTCTCCCCATAGAATTTGTTAACATGTTGTTGGCTATTTTCATCCTCCACATGAAAATGAATCTGCTGGGTATCGCAGTGCTCAGTTATTATGAGGTTTTTTGATGAAAGACTTAAATTGCATCTGAGAAATATGAATTACAGGCTCTAATGTCCCCCCAGAGATTTCATTTAATACACAAAAGGAGCTGATCACTCCCTACTGAGGTCATTACATGGAAATATTTTTTCTAGCAAACAGAGTAATTGGGACCAGTGGAGATTGCTTCCCCTGCCCCTCTCAAGAAAAAAGGATGGGTCAATTTTGGCTGCCTCTGAAGGTTCATAAGTTTTGTGAGTGATCCTGCCTGAGATGAAGTTTGTTGTTGTTGTTTCTATAAGGAACAAAGAACTCGTGAGAGCCCCTATTCGTGCACAGGCGTTGCTTGACATGGTGGCCTCTCCTTTCACCATTGCAACATGGCACTGCAGGAAACCACTGAGGTCCAGGTCCCCAGAAACCTGGGTATCCAAACCTGAGTGCCAACTCTACCTCCCTGCACCATGAAACTCTTTGGAATGCAAAAAACCCTCAGAAATTGTAGTGGGACAGTGGGAAGGAGGGTGCTCTCCCCAGAGGTTGCCCATGTCCTGGGTTCCTGAAGGAGTTCATGGCCAGGGTAGCTGGCTGCCACTGAACAACATCATGGAGCCGATCCCACCCCATCTGCTGTCCCCTTGTGACTGCTCTGTGGATATCTGAACTTAAGGGCTGGGCAGTGTAAGGCAGATCCAGTAAAGTCCCCACATACCCATTTAATTCCAGGATAAACAAACATGTGCTGAGGTCACCCCCAAGTTATGGCAGCGTGGGAGCCAGAGGGATGTTGGCAGGTCAGGCTGTGGGGTCAGGGAAGATGATCTCACAGCAGTCCCTGGTACAGTCCCATTAACCTCAGCAGCTCCTGGGCAGTTAAAATTTAAACCCTTGCATAAGTGGTTTGCTGAACTGGTGCCAGAAAGATCAGTGTCTTAAGGACTGAGCCCATTAATTCTCACTCTCTGAGAAGTAATGGGGGGAACAGACGAGCCAGAAAACTAAACAGCTTCGGACTGTTTGATCCAACTAGAAGGGCAAATTCCAAAGTCGAGGAAACCTCACAGGCTTTGTAAAAAAAGACAAAGGGACTTCAGGGTTTTCATGCCACAACCATGCTTGGGGTTGTGGCAACCAGAACCTTGCATGGGCACCTGATATTTTTGCACAGCAAAACAAGCCAAGACATTATTCATCATGCTGATTTGTAGGCACAAACTATGTGTATCACAAGTGTGAAATTCAGCCTCATTTCTAACTTGAGAAAAACTTCCCTAACACTCATTTTTTTCTCAATCTCCTACTGAAGAACAAAGCACTCAGGAAAACAGGCAGCCAGGAGACACACTCATTCCCTGAGTGCCACTAAACTTCTTTAACACATACAGATGATAACAAGTATACTAAAAACAGGAATAAAAATATGACTCAAACAGAAGTAATATACTTCCAAAACAAGGCTCTCAACCACACGGGTTTCTCCCAGTGGGGAGAGGCTGTGAGAACAAACAGGCGACACTTTTTAGTCACGTCACTTAACTGCATGCCTGGAAAGCACTCAGAACTGCTGGTGGTGAGGATGACGCCGTAAGACCCTCTGCAGAACATAAACACTGTGCTTCAGTTAAGGCTTTCACAATGGTGTAGATAGAACCATTATTTTTCCCCAGGGTTTTAGGCACTGGATTCTTTCAGGAGCCATTTAATTATTTCGTTTTATTTCTGCTCAGTCTGTGTAGGAAAGCTTAGTAAAAGGACAGTTCATTTTGACAAGATTCCTCAGGGAAACCTCAAGACAAAATAGCAGTAATTTCTTCCACATATAACTCACCAAGAAAAATAGCAGTGGAAATAAAGGGGTAATAACAGAAAGGGGAAGATTATCTTTTAAAAAGAAATTGCTTAATACCAAGGCACAGTGAATATATTCAATGTCATAAACATTGGTTTACATAGGGAAGATATGAGGAAACATCAGAAGCAAAGAGACTCTTACAGATAAAATGAAATTAAGACTGGCAAGTGTAAGAGGAGAGGGGAGGGAGGGGGAAAGAGAATCCCACTAGTGAGAGTCCCATGGTTCTGATGAAGACTTGATAGCTGTATCTCAGCTGTGTGTTCCCTGCTGGTCGGGCTGCCAAAGCACCTGCTAACCTGGTGGCCTTACTGGCTTGCTTTCTCCTTGGAGGGAGACAGCTGAGGCACAGACCTATAGATAAATACACACATCTGTCCCTGGTGTGAACTCGCTTGCAGAGAGGAGACAAGTTATAGAGTCCTGCTCCCCTGAACATATGAGGGTTTTTTTTCCTCCACTCTGAAATGTCTAACACTGCTGATCCCTGGGCTCTTGACCCAAGCAGCCCTACCTTTCTTCCTGTCCTCTGGCTACACTCCTGACTGATGACACCTTTCTTCCAAGCACAAGGACACAGGCATTTCAGGGCTCTGCCTGCCACTGGCAGTTCCTTCCTTGCAGGACTGTCCCCATGCCCCAGCTGAGAGCTTGGTGTTGCTGCCTGGGGAACTTGCCCAGGGCTCCTGCCAAGCCTGGGAGATACTACCTTCCACTGGGGAAGAGGAAACCCCATCCAGCAGTTATCAGTATCTTTTCTGACAATAGATCTTTCCGTACACCTCCAAAACCAAGGTATTATCTATGTTCTTAAACTGATTAAGAGACCACAGAGCCCAGGACTGCAAAACAGCACAGTATTTTCTTGTCTATACTTGTCCTGAACCTTCTGGGTCCTGAAACTTCAAACACTCACTCACGCTGCTGAATTTTAGTTTAGTAGCGATGAGTTGCCCCTTGGACTTGATTTACACCTGGTTTTATGGTTTGTGATTGATGTGGAACCATTGCCCCAGTTGAAGACACTGCTTGCAGTGGGTGAAGCACATACATCATGGCAGGTTTCAGCCTTGGATTTTAGGATAGACTCTCCCCTAGAAAATGTGTTGAAAATACTCAGTTGGGTCCAGCTCTCAGCTGAGGATATTGGTGAAACTGAGTGCCTGGAGAGCAGTCATGGCTCTGTGTCCAGCACATATCCCTGCAGGTAGATTAGTCCTTCCCCCACACCAGGCAACCAGCCAGACACTGGGATCTTAAGAGCAAGCTCCATTCCCATAAATTCATATGCCTATAAATTTTACAGCCATGGGGAGCATTAGGACTCTCTGCTCCATGTTTTGTTTAATTGGAACCAAAGAGGCTCATTCAATAAATTCTGTGTCAAGCTTAGAAGTTGTGATTGAGCCATGGACAAAGTTATCCAAATATTGACATAAGACTGAAAGGAATGGGGCACATCCCATATTAAACTGTTCTCATATTGGCTATGTATCCTCATTTGCCTTCTATCTTTGTAACAACTCACATGTCTCACTTAAACTTCTAGCTTTAGGTCTTTGCTGCTTCTTTATTCTTGGCCAGATTGAATAACTTTTTCCAAAAAAAAAAAAAAAAAAGAAAAAAGAAAAAAAAAAAAAGAAAAAAAAAAAAAGAAAAAAAAAAAAAGAAAAAAAAAAAAGCCCTTGTTTGGGCTTTAATAGCTCGGTTTTCCAACCTACCATCACTTATACTTCTCTCTACTGTTCCATGAGCAGGCTACTATTTTGTTGCTAAAAGCTGATTTATTTTCTATTACCTACCATTTTATTTTAGTGTTAGAAGCCCTGGAGAGCTTAAAAAGAGCCACTTGAAGGAGAGACAGCAGCCTTTTAAACTGTATGGGAATTTTTGTGATGGTTGTTCCTACAGATGACCCTGACACAACAGATAGGCACATAGATGTTTACCTCAGCTGAGGCTCTGGTGTTCTGCCATCAAGGCCGTTTTTTTGCCATAATAATAGTGCCTTTGAAGAATTAAATTACAGAGTTGGAATGACTTAGAGCAAATGCTGGTCCCAGAGTTACGCTGTACTGACTGGACTAGTGGAGCTGTGTTCTGGCATTCAGGCATTAGGTCCTCCTTATTTGATATTAATGCTCTTCATAGGGTTGTTTTCTCTAATTTTTTACAAGGCAGAACTCTTGGGGAAGGAGAAAGGAAAGCAATTATTAGAGAAACATATATTATTCAGAAAGAAAAGCCTGGGGCATGATTGCTTTTACAGCAGGCAGCTGCAGGATCCCATACATAACCAACAGCAATACAAAGCCCCTTCCTCGTGGTGCAGCAGATGCAGCTAGCAAAGGCTTTGAGGAAGACTCAGGAATTTGGTGGGTATCAAACAGACCTGGGGATGTTCTTTTACAGTTGTTGTGGCCATATCCCTCAGGCTCACACTGGGTCAAGAATGCGCAAATTTCTGCTGGACAGAAGAGAGAAAAGCAGGTGGAGAGAGAGATACCAGGCAGAGCTTGTCTTCCTTGCCTTATACAAACACTGCGTGAGAAAGACCCACTTCAAAAATATAGGAAAATTGATGGAAAATGGGAACAAGGAGGTAGGAACTAGTCCTCTATTAGCTGGATAGAGTCCTTGAAAAAGAAAATTCAAATCAGGCTATTGCCACCTCCCAAAGCAGTGGCAATCCTGGGCCTGCCCGTCATTGCTTTTCCCAAAATCTTCCCCCATGCATAGACAACTTAGGTCTCTGTGAACCCAAACCAAACGGGATCAATAGCTCCATTTCTCATGCTCAAATCACTACCACAAGGATTAAAGATCTGACTTGATGTTTATCACAAATAGATATTAAATGTGAAACCGAGTGTAAAGCAAGCAGCTAAAGTCAGGCTGAGCACAAGAATAATTCTTGCTACACACTGTGGCAGAAAAATCTGCTCATGTGAGCCTCTGTCCTGCTCCTTCCTCTGAGAGACCACTGTGCTAATGAAAAACTTGTCCATCCGGAGCCAGCAGCTTTCTTGCTGCCCTCTCTCCCTTCCATAGTCTGCCTCTCTGCTTAAGAGCTCCTCTCACAACCTACATCAATTTCTGGCTGCTAAGCCCAGTTTATATCCCATTTTCAATATTTAAGTGTTTTCACACTGACAGGTATCTGCTTCAGGCTTCTTGCCTTACCCAACCCCTCAACCCATCAATTTTGGGGCAATTCCTCACCACGTTGTTCACATCTTCTATGAGACCAGGTAACGATGGTGTTCTCCTTCCCTTATTCCTTATCCTCCCCCTCCCCTTGCTTCTTTCCTAACATAGCTGACTCCATACAGTGCTTCTCAAACTGGAAATCTGGTCTCTTCAGTGTCTGAATTATCCCTGAAATGACTGGAGAAGAGAAGGCTCTACAGACTCCTTTTGGCTTGCATAAAACAAAAGGACAGCATTCTCTTTTTCCTCCTGCCGATTTTTAAAGTAGAGCCATTAGTTTTCTGTGTCGTTATTCTGCCTGACTTAATGAGCCATTCTTCTCAAACATTTCACATTAACATGTTTATGTATTTGCTTGCCTGGCTGGGTTCTTTAATAGCGTGCCTTTGGCTCAGGTGCTCCCAGCAGAGGCTGCTCTGCCAGGCTGCAGGAAGCCCTCCATTCCCTGCACCTGTGTGCCTAAATTATGCTCTGTGACTGACTGCTTTTGGGGCAATTGCTCAACAGTAACAAGAAGGAATTTAGATAAACTGGATATTTTTCTGCAGAACCCATTCACATTGTGCCTTGGAGAGACTGGAATCAGTCTCATTCTTAGCAATTTTGTTTCTTAGGAGTCGAGTCTAGATTAAGATATCCTGCTAACTGAAAATGTGGCTAGGGAGGCTGATGCACGGGATACCAATAGGACTGGGGGATAACCCTAAAAGTAAAAGCATTTTAGACGAGGTTGGTAAGCCAACCCCATCGTTACCAGAAAAGGGATGTCTGGTCTGGCTTATTGAATCTGGTGAAGCCTGTTTCCAATGTCTGGCTCATTTCTTTGACTGATGTTAGACGATCTACACCTGCAGGGCTTATCTTCTCTCTTCTGCCCCTGTGCTGGGTAAACTGAGGTAGCAGCCACAAGAAGGCAGACAGTGAGAGTAAGCCTATCTACCATACCTACATTGTTGAAAGCCTCCTGTGAAATTGGATTAGCACTTAAATGTTGTGTGACAGAGCTTTATGTTCCAGGTTTTGTAAATGTTCTCAAGGAAAAAGGAAAAAAAAAAAAATCACTCCTCAAACTCTGTATCATTTGGGGACAATTATAGTATTGCCAGATTAATTACAGTGTTGCTACAATGCTCTCCCCTGATTCTACTATTAGAACCCAGCAGAAATCAGAGTCTGTTTTGACCTTCATTCAGAGCCTCCTGTTAAAGTGACTTTCACAACAGAACTCAATTTGTCACATTTTATTTGTACTTTAATTTTATTATTAACAGATTAATGAAGCTGGTAATGGGTTTCCTGATGCTCCCTTTGGAAATGTGATCTGTGTCCCTTCCTTACATCAATCTGCTGTCAGCAGATGAAGTGCCTTTGCAAAGTGCTATTAACTGTTACCAGAAGCAATTAGTCAAAATAGCAAGTCAGCTTCAAAAGGAGAGACTTCAGAATCCCTCAGTGCATTAGGAAAAGCGCATTAGTAGGATTTAGTCTTTCCAGCAGCCACAAGCTTTAGGCCCTGCAGTAGGTGTCTGGGTTAATGGCACATAGAAATGTGACTGTATCAGACTTTAATTTGCTTGAAGGAGCAATGCCAGGTTTAAAAAAAAAAAAAA
>VZRQ01000592.1:26589-43737 GCA_013397975.1 Machaerirhynchus nigripectus
AAAAAAAATCACTTTCAGTGTCATTAACAGCAATCCCCATTGTGCCAGAAATGCCCACGCTCTATTGTAAGGTACTATCTCTGTGCCAGCCTTAAAAATCCATGAGTGAAATCCTGGCCCTCCTGAAGGCAGTAGGAGACTGCTTATGACAATGCTGAGGCCTGGCTTTGTCTTCTTTGTCTTGATTTTCTGGCCTAAACAAATACTTGAAAAGTATTTCACATCACCTTCCAAAGCATCAAATTCCCCCCCTTCTCAGACAGCTCTCTTTTTTACGCTGTGCCAGAAAGTCACAAGATAATTGCTAGTGAGACACATGCAACCTCCAGCTCCCCTTTCTCCCTGGGAAGTGATGGTTTGGCACCATCATGTTATTCTGACAGCTTTACTGTCTGGTCAGTATTCCACAAGGAGGGGCAACCCTGCACATTGCAGGGGGGTTTGGAATGAGATGATCTTTAAAGTCCCTTCCAACCCAAGTCATTGTCTGATTCGATGGGGCTGACAAGATTGCGTTACCGTGCACATCCAGAACACAAGATGTGCTCAGTAAATGGTCCCTAGTAGGAGGAAGGTACAGTCTGAACCCTTTTGAGGAACAAGGTAGCACTGGGTAAGAAGCCAGCAGTCTCCAGCTCCCTCATCACTGCCCTGGATGAACTGACAGGGAGGAATCTGGGGGAGGTGAAGCATCTGGTATAATGACCTACATTCTCAGCAAAGTTTCGAGCATATGCTGCAGTATTCCTACTGCTTTCCAGATTGGACATACCAGCAATTGCCCCCCTCCTCTTTCAAATGCTGGAAAACTATGTTATCCATCACTATTTCCAGTGCATTTCTAAGTACATGTGTATTGCATACAGTGGTCCAATTAAAGGGGGAAGGTCATGAAAACAACAGAAATTCCACTGCTACTGAAAATAAAAAAGATTATCAATTTGTCCTCAGGAATGGGCAGTGAGGTTTCTGTTTCTATGCAGAAGGTTAATATTTTTCATGTCATTTGGCCCTCGTTCCTTCAAGCCCAGTCCCACCTCTTTTGGGTGGTTGCCGTGGCCCTGGTGGCTGCCCAAGCTGCATCAAGGGGAAAACTTCAGGCTCAGTTCACATGCCTCTCACAACCCTGCCATATGCCGATACTCCCACATTGGGTTTTTTTCGGAGGCAAAGAGCAACTCAGCACCAGACCTTGACATTTTTCCTCAAAGAAAACATAAACAGCTGAACCCCACCCAGGGACTTGGACAAACTATAGTCTGGATAAAAACCACCACCCTTTATTTTGCCAAGACCTCACTGATTAAGAATATGCAGATCTAATGATTTTGCTGAGTGTTTGCAGAGCGTATTCCTGCTGGTTATTCTTTCCTCCACTGCCTTCAAGTGAGTATTCACAGTGCTTACGGTTAAAAAGGCTTCTTTTGCCCTCCAAGTGCAGAAGGATACTAGAAGAGTTAGAAGTCTAGGACTAAAAAAAGCCTGGCACACTCCACTCTAAGATGTAAGAGCAGCATCTTCCTTTGATATGAGCTTAATGGCAGCAAAAGGACTGTCCTCTGGTCCCTCAGTCAGCTCTTTCCACTGATTGGAGGAAGAGCTCCTTGAAAAAAACACAATGTATTGTTCAAACACTCCCATAAAAATGGCCTTCTGACTATCCAGACAGATTGTCTGTCGTCTTAGATCAAGTATGGCTCTTACTCTTAAACATAAGGATTAAAATGCAACCATTAAAAGGAGGGTTTAAAATTGTATTTTAAAAAAAGCTCAGAAGTTTAAAAGACTAATTATTTGTGTAATCTTCAAGATCAAACATTGCTGAAATAAAGACTTTAACTCTTTCATCAGATAAAACCTGTGTGCAAAGATTGCAAGAGGAGAAGAGACTATTAAGATAATCTAGCTTGACCTCATGACCTCAGGTTTTGGCATTTCACTGGTACAGGACCCTTTCAGTTGTTCATGTAGCTAAATAGAAAATTGAATAAAACCACAGAGGACACAACAGACTACATAAACTTGAAAAAACAGACCACAGGTTTTCATGTTCCTTTAATTTTTGTGTTTGTAGGCAAGGCTCAGTGCTTAAAGGGGTAGTCCCAAGTCCTCCGCTGATGCAGTTGGTGCAGATCTTGCTGAAGCTCACGGATGTCATTTTCCATCAGACGAGGATCTAGCCTGAGGAGTTCTCAACTGCAAGGGAGAACTAAGTAAGTACAAAAGTGCAAATACTTAGAAAGGGCAATTTGCAGAAGTCTCTGGGTAAACTACATTACCAAAGTCTCTCTCCTTTTTTCTTCTTTTTGTCTTTCTACTTTTTATGACAAGTGCTTAGGATTGCGTTCACCATGCCAGTTTTCTACAGGACAGGAGGGAGAAGCTGGGACACATTTCTTTGTGATTAGATTTTCTAATCTATTCGAGCTGTCTGATGTCTTCATATCTAATACATTCGGGATCTTTGATCTGAGTTGGAGGATGTCTCAAGAAGGAGTGATGATTCACAGGAAAACAGGATATCCACAGGGGAGCCAGTTGCCCAGTCCAGCAGAATTAATCAGCATTAGCTGTGTGAGCTCTTGCTCTGAAACACTGTAAATAAGAAAAGCGTCATGGATCATTATAGGTATGGGAATAAACAAAGAGAGAAACACAATTTGAACCCCTAAGTGTCAAAACCACTTTCTGAACCACCCACTTGATTTTTTGGTGGAGCAAAACTGTCTGGTGTCCAGATAAAAACATGACTTCTGTTTTGCAAAGAGGCACTGTTTCAACATTTGCTTCTGTTCTGGCACCTAGACTGTTTTCGCAAATCAGGGACACACCTAACACTGGGTAGCAGGTCTGAAATACAAGAGCTGCCTTCCTGTGCCCAAACAGCCCAACAGCCTGGTTACAATGCCATGCTCTCCCTGGCTTGCTCTGTCTTGCAGCTTGGTTTCTCTTTCCCTCTTTCTTCTCTTCTGGCCTCGTTTCTGCCAGCAAGTGCCTGGCCAGAGCACAGGAGCTTGGAGCAGCCTCCTGGGAAGGAGGTGTAACTAATGGAGGTGCCCTCTCACCCTGTCCCAGCTGAGGGACATCGCCTCCCTTGCTGTGTAGTCCCTGGCTGATGAGGAGAGAGCTGGTGCAGCACTAGAAGATGGTGACTTAACTTTCTCTGGCACCTCTTGGGCTGAGTGGCAGAGACTGCCACCACTGTGGTGTCGGTACTGAGTGTGCAAGAAATTGGCATCACCATCTCCTCCTCCTCACGCTCGTGTTCAGGATGAAGCCCTTCTGATTGGGTTACAAAAGGTACGATCACTCTGGACATAGTGTTCCTGAAAGATACTGCCTTGTTAGATCCTGTGGAGGAGAGCTGGGTGCCAGAAGGGTAGCTGCTCAGGCTGGGGAATGCTTGAGCATTAGCAGAATCAGAAACTGTAGTAATTTTCTGTTCAAACAGGGAATTTTGGCTTGTCAAAATTCCTTCTGATTTGTCAGAAATTTCTGTCAAAAGATGCCTTTTAATCTTCATTTTGACTTGATGTGCCTTGATCGTAAGGGATGGGAGGGGTTAAGTGTTGACATGATGGCTTTCTACTCAGGTGTCTCAGGTCTGGGTAGGTCCTGTTCATAGAATCACGTTTGAGTTGGAAGGGATCTTTTAAAGGTCATCTATACCAACCCTCCTGCAATGATGACAAACTCCTTTTTAAAAATTTGCACCTACATGAGGCCCAGCACTGAGTGAAATCTCTATTGGTGCACCTTGTCCCTGTGCTCCTGGGATGTGGGGTGGATGTTCTCGGTGATGCTCCCTCCACACTGTGTCCCTCACTGCATGTTCATGTCCAGGGATCACTCCTGCCTTCCAGAGGCACTCCTTGAAAAGCTCCTCACAAAAGTGGGGCTGCAATGGGGATGAGTCCTGCGCCAATAAGTGGGCTCTAAACTCACTTCCATGTCTGCCTCTGGGGCAGGAAGATGATGGGGTGGCAAACAGCTCTTAGTGGTCAGTGATTTTAATAGAGGGCTTATTATTCATTATACAAGATGGAACTGTCACCTGTGTCAAATGCTCTCCTTCTCAGAAGGAGGAATCCAACTCTAAGGTATTAAGGTACCAACACCAAAACACCTGAGACCTGAATGACCTGCAGATGGAACTTCTGAAGCCTAAAGGGATGTTGTAACTGCCTAAACTCAACAAAAAGAGGAAATGCTGGGGGCATTTGACTTCACAAACAGCCTTCAGCTGGCTCGTTTCCAGCACAAATGCCTCACGCGTGGTAATGGATTTCAAATACACTAAAGAGCACAGCCACAAAACCAAACAAGCCTTAACATTTGACCTTATTGGGGAAAACAAGCCTACAATTACTAAAGAAAACTAAGCATGCCTAGCTAATTGACTCATCTTAGAACTCTAAGTTTTGTTTCCATGACTGAACCGTAGGAATGTAAAGCCTTGCCATCTTTCAGCTAGCATGGTTTCTTTAGATCTCATGGAATATCTGAAAATCACCAGTCACCTCCTAACATTTTGAGTATTCTGTTCAGTATACAGAGGAGAAATGTACAGACAAACATAAATGGCAACAACACCTTTTTTTTTTTTTTTTTTAACGTTCCTGGAACAAAACATGAACATCAAATCAATGAATTACAGGCTGTTACACCCTTGCTGCTGTATGCTCATCCACCCACAGACATTCCACATAAAATTACCTAATAATCAATCTGAAGTACTTTAGAGTAGCTTGCTTTCATCCTAAGTCAGTAACAGAATCAGCAGTCCAGTGTCTAGACCTAAGACAGTGGTCTCATTCTCAAAGATGTAAGCCAGAAATGGTGTTAAGTCTTTGGTGTATCATTTAAAAACCATCTGTAGGTGCTGAGACTCCTTACAGGGAAAGGAAATTTCCCTAAGACATGGGAAGGCAATTATAGCCATGTTTTTTTTTAGTCATTCAGAATGTAACATTCACAATTAGAGACTGGCCAGAAGTCACCTAAGATGGGTGACACTTACTGTTTGTATGTAAAACCAGGAAAGCAAGGAAAGGATTCCCCGCTATGGAGATGGTCATACTGGTCTCAGAGGATCTTTCCATAGGAACTGAAGCAGTGGCCCATCAGATAAGTCAGCTGAAGGTATCTTGAGTGAGCACTCTCACTTGTGGATTGTTTGGTTTCCATGGCTCTTGGCAAGTCACTCGTGCTAAAACTGAGGATTTTTTATTTTGTTTTGATGAAACTGTCCCAATGTTAAACAGATGTTTGAAGGGCAGTTTACAGGTTTAAACTACAGTGTTTATGAAATCTTAGTGAGGATTATCTTGCAAAAAATGAGGACTTCAGGAGTAAGTTATATAGTGACAAATTAATTTTATATTCTGTTTAACCACGTCAGTGAACTCAAGGTGAGATAAATCTGTTAAGAAACCATACAGAATGTTTAGCTGTGTAAGGCATGGTATGTCTTTGTTTCATGGTACATCTTTGGCTTTGAGGTGGGCCATATTGTGTTCAGCCTACGTAGGTTATCTGAGATGAAACACATGTGATGGGCACTTGAATTGTATGCAAAACACTGCTGTCAGACTTTCTGGCAGGGGACTGGCTGATATGGACCAACTGTGGGCTGCCCTAGCCTCAGGGCATAATTTACAGCAGTCTCAAGATCAGCAAATTACTTGAGAAAGAAAGGCACAAAGGTGTGTACAGCAGTAGTAACCAATGCAGGACAGAGCATCCCTGGACCTACGTGAAATTTGCTTTATTTCATCTGTGGTCCAGAAGTTGGGAGTTGCATCTGGGATGTAATGCTACTGTCAAGAGGTCTGAGGCCAGGTACATTGAATGTGTCTGTCTCTGGTTTAGTTCTTGACCTAAGAACTAGGTAGCCCATGCTGTAGCTTATTAAAGCCCCAACAGGAAATACAGACACATTTAATAGAGTTAGTGTTCCAAAGGCATTATTATTGTTATTATATGGACATGCTGGCTCCAAAATCAGGTACCCACATCTCCAGCAAACACCATGTGTTGCAATGAGAAACCAAGTGAGGTCTGAGTTGAAAGAGCTACAGGCCACTGGTCGATTCTTTTTCTAGTGAGTGCTTTTGGCAGATCACAGGGAAGCATCTGCACAGGTCCCACAGAAGCTGACCATGCTGTGTCTGTACTCTGGCTGTATTTGTACCCAGCCTTTAGCTGGCACCCACTTGCACCCTCCTGATGGGAAGAGGTTGTGAGAAGATGCCAGAGTGTGCCTGGGTACACTGAGGAGCAACACTTGTTCTGGCCTTTTAATGTTTAAACAGCTGTGCTGGATTTGCCAGAGGGTGTCTGACAGAGTTGTTAAAAATTGATCCCTGAGTAAACAGCCCGGTGTTATTTACTCCAATTCAGCTGTGATAATTCACACCATCTGAAGAGCAGCCTAATCCTGCACTGGCAGGTCTCTGAGATGTTTGCTACTGCTTTGAACAGAAGGATCCTTGTGGCAAGGGGAATGTGGTTTCCCCATCACTCATGACTCTGGACAAGACGATAAAGATACAACACAATTTAAAACAAAAGGAATTAATTCAGAATGGAAATGTAATTGCTAACGCAGTGGTCACAGGCTTGTGCTGATGCAGGACACCCCTGTGTGCTGACACATATATTGATGTTGGTTACAAGCACTAACAGAGGATAGGTACAGAATTTAACCTTCTCTCAGGCCTTTCTTTCTTGTTCCTGTTGCACAAGCTGTAGAGGCACCTCAAGGAATATCCATTTGGAAACATCCTAGAGGGAAGGGAAACAGTGTAATATTCAGGACCACAGTCTTCTAGAAAACTGAGATGTCTTCCAACCTTGATTTGAACATTAGATTTATCTGCAACTACCTGCTAATAGTAGAGTTCCTGCTTCACATGTGGCTTATCTGCTTTGCCTGGGTAAATGATGATCCAGTATCTGTCCTCAGATCTCTTGACCTGCAGCTTTACATCCCCAGAAGCAATTCCCATCTTCTGGGCCTTATGCTCCCTACTGTCCTGATATAAACTTACCAAATGACATGTCTTAACATTTCTCTTTATGACATATCCATTGTCATGTCATTCTTACTCTTCAAGATATGCTTCCATCTCTTGCCCTTGATGTCTTCAAAACACCTAGAATAGAAAAGACAGATGTGGATCACCCAATTCACCAGGCTGAATTTTCTGTTAAATTGAAGACTTCCTGGAATTAATCCTGAGCAGAATATGAGCGCACCACAAATTGCTCCTCAAGTATGTATTTAAGATGTGTATACAGTAAATCTCTGGAGCTTAGTAAAATCAGGACTTAGGGGTATGTGCAACAGCAATTTCTTACCTCCTGCTGCCTTATAAAAATCAGAGAAATGGTATTAAGTTATGATGGCATTCAAAATTTTGGAGATAGTTTTACTTTGCTGTAAAGCTATCTGATTCTGTCATAGTTTTTTGGTCATGCTTTAGACAAGTATGCTTGAATTAATTATAATAGTTCTAGTTTACTGATAGGTGTCCATTTCAAAGGAGCTAAAACTAATGCAAGATTTCCCAAGTTCATTAAATGCAAACCATCACCTGATTCTACTCAAAAAAGCTTCAGGCTCTCAAAGCACATGTAACACAGCAATGTTTTGGTTCTAGCTTTGGCTGGTTGGGGTAATTTCACATAGGTATAAATGATAATGATACAAGACACGTTGACACCACTACTACACGCTTATAAAAAGAACATACAAATGCACAGTGACACTTCACACAGGGGTTGCACGTAAGACACTCACAAGTTTGAAGTCCGGCACTGCGGGGAGCCGAGGACTCTTAACTCTCATTAAGTTCAATGTGAGTTGAGAGTGCTTGGTGGTTCAGGTGCTCAGGCCCTCAGCGAGGCTCTGCACATCCATGTCAGAGACGGGAGTAATTTCCCCTTCCTCGTTTGCGTGTTTCTAATTGCAAGATTAGTACAATTGTCTGATAATCACGAGTAATATAAATGACTTTCTGGTACTGAAGTGCTCTTTCTTAAAGTTAATAAAGCTCATTCAACATCGCCTACAGTTTTACAACACACCGTAATGGAATAATGTAATGAGTACAATGTGAGTACAGTACAAAAGCCAGTGTAAAATTAAAAATGGATCTAGGATAGGGCTGCTCTTGAATATGAGCAGTGCAAGGTATGAATTACTTCCCTGAGATGGATACAGGAGTTAATCTGTGAACAATGCAGCCCAGCTCACATTCAAATTAATTCCCTTTTTTTTTTTCCAGATTTGCTTCCCATCTTTTTCTTCCAGTTGTTTTACATGTACTCATCCTTGTTAATTCCATAAAGGTGATCATGCTTTAAATTTACACCTTCCGGTTTCCTACTGGAATTTGGTTATTAAAGGGGTTATAAAAACTTCTGTAACAATGTGATGAAAGGACACAGCAGGAAACCAACTCTACTTAAAAATTACAGCATGAATCCCATGTCAATTTGAAACTTCTAGGAATGTGTAGCCCTTTAACTTGTCAGATGTGTCTCCTGCCATATTTGGAACACCTCAACAATTCAGTGATAATTTTACATTGTTTTCACTATGTGTAAACAGAGGAGCGTTAAATTTCATTATTCCGGGATGCATCCATGTTTTGTATGCCCACAGTGACAGGTTTGTCGTTAGAACGGCACATTAACTCTATGTGTAAGACCTCTAGTCCCTTTTTCTTTCTCTGCATGAGTAAGACAGTTGTATTTAGGGAGAAAATGGCTTTGTCTACCTGTAAATGGAGATCACCTGAAACAGTATTGTAAGAGGTTGATGGTAATCAGTAATGCCAAATCCTCATTACAGCAGCGGCATTTTCACCAACTGTATGGCGGATTTTGCAATTAACACACACAGAATTATTCCTTTCTTGTGTAACAACATTTTAATGTCAGTAAAAAGTGGTTTTATAGTTCAAGATTACAAATAAAAAAATATTTCATCTTGACCCTTTTGCCATTTTCCCTCAGGCAAATCTTCAAATTTTAGTTAGGAAAAATACACAAAGTGGATGGATGCTCGCTCTACGGAAAGCTGAGGGACTCCCTCCCCACTCTGCAATAGCCAAATGTTTTGAAATGGAAGATTTTACTCCAAGTAAAGCCTGATGAGTTGCTCTCTCTCTCCCACGGCAGGTGAAACCACAGAGGCTTTTACCATCACCAGATCCTTTCAAGCTGAACCAGCTGGAAGGTCGCTGAAAGGAATCAGTCAAGCACCTCTCCAACTACTGGGCTGCATCAAGAAGGCACAACATAAGCAATGGTAAAGTCAGTAAACAAAATTTTACTGTAATATTTCGTAACACAGATACTGTATTTCTCTTTGAAGTGTAAAGCTACCGTCTTACACAAGAAAGATGGACAGACCCTTTTCCAAGACTAATATGGATACAATAAATATGGAGTTTTACATACTAGATCTGTACACAGAAACTTTGTCCCACAGCCATAAAAATTTACATTTAACAGTGCAACATATAATTTAATCCTTTATTTATCTGACATAGGATGTTTACTTACTAAACACAAGCAACTACCTGGTTTTAATATACATATTTTATATATATATATTTTATATATATATATTCAACAATCTGTACAGGTTTCTAAACATAAAACTCCAAAAGGCACAATCGTCTATACAACATGTACAAAAATGGCTGGAGCTGACAAGAAACAACAATTATTGGTCAAGAGTTCATGATTGCACGAAGATTAGTAATGGGTTTGTGTCAGAAAAATGTGCTTTAAGGAAAGGAAGGTTTGCAAAGAAACCTGCAAGTGTTTAAAAAAACCCAAAAACCCTAAAAATAAAAACACAATGGAAAACAAAAACTAGGTTGCTATTACAAGTCTATCCTCATCGTCACTGCTGCCATCGCTAAACTGCACCGTGTTTTGCCGCCGGGGCAGGGCGGCTGGCCTGTGTACCTGTCTGTCTGGGGTGACAGTTCGATGGACTGGGGACTTGGTTAGCGTGTTGGGATTCACCTTGGAGCGGAGCTCTGCCGGGGCAGCCCTCTTCACCTGGAGGGCAGGGAGGTCACGCTTTGGCTTGCTGGGGTTTGCGAGGTCAGTCTTTTCAGGATCAGCTTTCCCCGGACCAACAGAGTTGGTCAACGGGGTGGGCTCGGGATGGCTCTTCCCACCGTACCGCTGGCCACCAGCCACCGCCTGAGGAGAAGCATCCCGGCCAGCCTGGCCAGCCTCGGCCGTGGGGAAGCCGACAGGAGGTGGCTCCAGCTGGACCTCGCCGGTTTTGGAGCCTGCAGTGGCTGCCTCGGAGGCTCCGTGCCCCTCGGTGCTGGCGGGGCTGACGGAGGGGATGAGGGTCGGCAGGGCGATGTTGAGGATCTGCAAGCCGGGAAGGTGTCCCTGCGGGCTGGGGGTGCCCTGCGGGGCCGCACCAGCCGTCAGCACCTGGAGGCCCACGGCGTTGAGGGTAATTCCCGGAGGGCGCATCTGTGGGGCGATGTTGGTGTTTGCCAGGCCCAGGATATTCACTGTCTCCATGCCCAGCGGCGGCAGAGGCTGCAGGTTGGGCGTGCCAAGCCCCTGAATGCCCGGCACGCTCACCTGGCCGATGGGAATGCACGGCACCACGCTGTTCACCTCAGCGACTCCCATGGGATTCGTGGTGGTGCCAGCAGTTGTGCCAGCTGTCTCGCCAAGGGCGTTGGTAGTTCTGTGAATCACACTCACAGCTGGGATAGTGAGCTGCACTGGCCCCGCCTGGATGGGAACAAAGGTGGAGTAGGTAGCCAGGCCGGCAGGGACCACCTGGATGCCCCCGACTGGCACCATGCCGTAGGGAGCCTTGGCTTGCTGCTGTGAGTGCAGGGGCAGGTGGCTGAAGAGGTGAGTCTGGGGAGCCCTCGGCTCGGCAGCCGGCTTCTCCTCTGGGATTTCAGTGTAGGGTGACAGCGCTGTCGTCTGCACGCTGTGGTCTGCTGGCGAGGATGGGGAGCTGATGGAGGGCGTGCTCTGGGAGAGAACAACACAGGCATGTTAATGTGGCAGCCACTGCTGCCCTTCAGTGACATGAAAACACGAGGCAGCTGGGAGTGCTTCCCATGCCCCCTTTTAAGAAAGAACAACAACAAAATGGTTCATAGTATATAGTGCTCAGCTTGAACAATGAACTGATTTCCTTCGTTTCTTTTTCCACCTCCTTCCTCAGCCACTAATTGAATTTTCCTCTCCTAATTACCCTTGCTTAATTTCTCTTAAACACTAATGCTCAAAAACATTGCTGAATATCTTTTGCATGTGTGTTTTAAGTGGCGAGAAGGCTTTGGAGAACTGTTTTATGTAGAAATCACCTCAGGCAAGAAGGTTAAATAAGCATAAGCTTGCATTTTTGATGCACCAAGTTCCTCTCCTGAAGGCGTTACAGCCTCTGGCAGACAGAGGCAGCATCATGGCACATTTGCCATAGGTGCTCCTAATGTGGCAGACAGGGTACGCAATGACAAGAGATGGCTGACAACTACAGCTCCTGCAGAGGTGGAGGTGATGGGTGGATACTGGAGTGAGATGTGGGACCCACATCCCATTGCTGCCTCAGCTCACTGTGATTTATTCGGTGCACACACCTGGACTTATAATCCTATTTCTATCCTCCCTTTTCTTCTCCTACAGCCTGCTACTGACCAAGGCTTGCAACTCCTTTCCTAGAACCTCCTAAAATGAGTAGTCTGAAAGTGCAATTGCAATCTCATGGTTATCTTTTAGTTTTAGGCATCATCACACACACCCTGCTGCAACCTTACTTAGTTTATAAAGTCCTAACTCTCAAAAATTCTCTAGAGCAGGCATAAAACTGAAAAACGGACAGAAATGCTTTTGAAATCTGCTGGTAGAAAAGGTATTGGCAAAGGGAGAATATGAATAACTGGCTACGCAGTGCAGACCTTTCTAAATGAGAAGATGGGTGTGAGAAAGAAGCCAACATCTTTCTCAGAACTGACACCTCACAAGAAATCCTGATAAACTGGTATGGATGCTTTAGAAGGAATGTACAACAGACTTCCTGAGCTGTGCTGACTCCTTGATTGCAAGAACTGGGATCCACAGCCATTCACAATAGGAACAGACTGTAGATTAACCACTGGAGACACAAGGCTGATGCTTCTTTTGGTCTGGGAAAGGAAAAGAAAATCTGGAAAGGAATTACTGCCTTGTATTACTTACATGCCTTTTTTAAAAAATATATTAATGTAGACAACTATTAGAGCTATATAAATGAGCACCATTCAACATTTTAAATTGTGTGAATATTTACTTGAGGCTTCAGTGGTTCCGTTTAATGAGGGAGTAAACTCAGTCAAATGTCCTTCTGGTATCCACTGGCAACAATGGAACCTAAACTCCAAAAAGTAACACCCTACCCACTCTATGGCAGGTACATACAGTGATCAGAGATCACTTCATTTTATTCTCTGTCACACTACAAACTTGCTCCAATTTCCATTTGCCACATGAACTCACAGTTCTTGAAGCAGGGATGAACCTGCATCAAACAATGCAATGCAGCAATAATTTTTACTGTTTCTCCCTGTCAACAGTTTCCTGTCTTAA
Organism: Machaerirhynchus nigripectus; assembly: GCA_013397975.1. Taxonomy (NCBI): domain Eukaryota; kingdom Metazoa; phylum Chordata; class Aves; order Passeriformes; family Dicruridae; genus Machaerirhynchus; species Machaerirhynchus nigripectus. The sequence goes on from VZRQ01000592.1 coordinate 39,226, forward strand.
ACTTCATAAGAAAATAAATCCAGTAGTGTAAATTTTCAAAGAAAAAAACAAGACAATAAGTACTTAAAACAGATATAAATTTTTACTATTTACGCTTTTGAAAAATTCCTGCTATTTTTTTTTCTATAACTGTATGCAAAGTTAGGTTTATGCTTGGACTTGATGATCTCAAGGTTTTTTTCCAATCTAAATGATTATATGTTTCTATACAATATTTCTAAATATTGCATTCATCATGGAGAAGGCAGTGCTTTGGTTACATCTTTAATTAAACTATCTTGCATCTCGTTTTTCTGAGCAATACTCTGAAAAGCTCGAATGCCTTCATGGTCTGTAGTAAGAATTCAAAACTACCAAAAGATATCTTTAGGGTCAGTAGGGTAAGCAACTTGTACTGTCCCCATCACAGTCCATTAAAGCCACTGCTGAACAGAAAAAGGCTCAATACCTGCCACTTCCCTCTGTGATTTCATGGGCACAGTTTTAAATACAAGAGTTGCCAAAATTACTGAACGCTCCCACAGCCCTGCACACAGACTGACCTCATCTTCGTGCACACGGCTTTGAAAATCTGTGTGTCTAGCATGTGCATGGGCAAAATTCATCCTTTTCTGCTTAAAATCTACTTTCAGCTTGGAGAAAAGCTGAGAGCACTAGGAACTCAGGTCTCAGTCCTGTGTTCACCTCTCCTTTTGTTATTGCACAAGGGCAATCTCCTAGTTTCCTTGAACATCTGGTGCTCTTTCTAATTCTACTACTAAGCGTATTTGGAGGATAGATAAGCAATTGCACCTTTTTTTTTGTGATAAGGCAAAAAACTTTGGGACTAGATTAATTTCCCTTTGGAATTACCAATGATTGTATCATCATATTTCAGAGTGAAATGACTGTTGAATTCTATCACTTTGCCCTGAAAACTTCGTAACCACCATGATATGTTCATTTCACGTATTTATTATTTCCTTCTGATTTGTAATACAATCTACTAGCTCCAAACATCAGCTGAAATAACCATACTACAATTATTCCATTCAAGAAGTATACAATCAAATTAAAGAATTTGAAAAGCAATGCTTCTACAACATCCTTGTTTCTAGAGTCCTATATATTGGTGCTTTGATTAATTTTAACTCTTCTGAAAGACTTATCACCAAGAATTCTAAGAATGAAGGGAAAGGCAAACATTTTGATCTTTGAAAACTCTCCAAAAAGATCTTTTTGGAAGGAGGACTTAAAATCCCACTCTTTCCCTGGAGTTAGACACTCCTACCTTTGTAAGGGCTGCAGTTGATATTAAGGAGTGGCCCAAGGCTGTTTCTGGATCAGGGTAATCCACAGACATCTGGCGACCTGGAGATGCAGGAGCGATGTCCGTCAGTGCCGCACCAGCACTGCAGGGACCCACTCCTCTCTCCTGGGCTTTTTCCTCATGTGCTTCCTGATGGGTGGGTTCTGCAGGCAACCTGGAGGTCCTGCTGACTGACTGCACTGTGCTAAGGACAGTCATCTTGGTCAGCAGAGCTTTTGGGAGACCATCCATGGAGTCCGTGTGAGCCCCAGTAAAGCAGTCCGGAAGCCTGATGTCGTCGTCGGTGCTGGTGGCATCCTGCAGGCCATGGCGAGAGGGGTGGTGCTGGGGGCTGGCCGTCACCGAGGGTGTTGTGGATAGCACTGACTCAGCCTGGCTGTCTTCGTCATCGTCCTCATTGTCATTTTCATCTTCATCTCCACCATCAGACTCCTCCACATCATATCCTGACCGGTCATAGCCAAATTTTTGCTTCTCACCTGCAGAAGTGGGAAGTAGAAGGTAAGACAATGAAGGCCCTAGACTGAGAAGGAAGCAGGAGAAAAAAACTAGAAACACCAAAAAACCACATGGCACACGTATTTTCCAGTCATACCCCTCTGCATCAAAGCAACAGGGAAGAGTTAAATTTTTGTTTTTATTTTCCATCTCACATACTTAACTATACAGCTAAGTGTATAGTTAAGTATGTATTTAAGTGTATTTTCATCTTCTGCTTCTGTGTTGTTTTTAACCTTCTGGATTTGGCCATTTTCTTTCATGAAATTTGTAACCATTTGCTCAAAGTCATCCTTCACTCTTCCTTCAGGGAGCAGTGAGCAGATTCCTGGTTCATTAGGTTCCCAGTGCTGACATGTGGAGCTGGTCTGTCAACCTTAGCAGTGGGATATTCTCTGGCTGGTTCTGACTCATAAGTGGGTGTCCTTGTACCTATATATGAATCAGGGCTGCAAAGGTTTCTGAAGGATGCAAGCAGAAAGACTGGAGGCTGTTAGTCAAGAATCTGTCTCGTTAACAAGCAAAAGAGACCAAAATTAGACCTTACCAAATTTCTTCACTAATGTTTTGAAAGGTTTATTTAAAAATCACCCAAGATGTCCTAGGAGCCAAGAAAGCCCTAATCGTATCAAAACTTACCTATGAATCTTTGTTTGAGTAAAGAAGCCCTCCTGGCACAAAGTCTTAAAGCCAAACTGCTCTCTAGGGGGAAATTTCTCTACAAAATACAGTTCTACTGTAGCTTTTCACCTTTTTTTGTATCTAACTTGGAAAGAAAGAGTTGTCTTTGGTAAAGCGACAGAAAATCCCATCTGCTGTGTCCGATTCCAAGCCAGGATGTCTGGGATCATATTTTATAAAAGACAAAATGCTTTGAATACATTAATATTTTGTATTTGATTAAAGGTCTGTCTCTTGAGCTGTCCAAAAAAACATATCAGCATAAAAATCATTTGGCTCTGTAAAACCAATGATGTCTGGTTAGATAAAATCTCAGAGATGCTGTTCTAGGGAAATCTACACAGCAACTTACCATCAAAATAAACAATTCTGAAAAAAATCAGACTCTTAGAGGAATTTTAATACACTGCCTATACTTTAGGCTGCTATGTTACCAAAACCAAAACAAGCATCTTGAACTCCAGATAAAATGAATGGGTTTAATTGAGCTGCCTCTCAGTAAGTTACCCACCATCATAAGCCTTTATGGATTCAAATGAGCAATGCAATTAGGAACTAATAGCTTCTTTGAAAAAATCCTTCTGTAATGACTTTTCCCCTCTTTGCCTACAGAGTAATTTGTACATTAACTAAATATGGAAACTAGATTTCCTACATTTACTACAGCAGATGTGAACATGTCAGACATGCTATTAAAAATACCCCAAATCCTCCAGGTCACTGGAATGATCCTAACAAAAATATTTATCAGAATTTTAAATAGTCTTAATTTATGATTCTTATCCATAGACAAAGCTGTTCAAAATAGAAAATACATTTTAGTGGAAAAATTAATTCATTAACTTCCATTCCAAAATTATGGTGGGTAGGATTGTTAAAGATATTAATAATAACACATGGACTGACTAAATGTTTTTGGTATTTTTTTCTCTATAATTCTGTCATTTCTATTATTCACATAAACAGTGTTTCTTCACCAGTAACTTGCAAAGAAAACATATCTAAAATGTTAGAACATCTACATATGTTTGATTTCTGAATGGAAAGAACTACCTCTGTCTTCAATACCAATGACAGGCTAGGGGGGGTCCCAGTGCCCTGAGCTGGAGGACCATGGCTGTAAAAATGATAAACTCCCAGTTGACTTTGAAGTTGTGTGGGAACTGCTGCTCCAGCTGGATCTCTGAAGTCTATGGGGTCTGATGGGATTCATCTGAGAATACTTAAAGAGCTGCTAATGTCATCACAAGGCTTCTCTCGATGCTTTTTGAGCAGTGTTGGGAATCTGGAGAGGTCCTAGCTGACTGGAAGGTGACTAATGTTGTCCCCGTTTTCAAGAAGGACAAGAAAGAGGACCCCAGCAACTACAGACCAGTCAGTCTCATTTCTGTGCCCGGTAAAGTTATGGAGAGGACTATTCTGGGAGGTATTGAAAAACACCGGGAGGACAACACAGCCATCGGTCACAGCCAGCATGTCTTCATGAGAGGAAAGTCCTGCTTCAAACTTGATCTCCTTGTATGACACGGTAACCCACCCAGCTGACCAGGGGAAGCCAGCTGATGTAACCTTTCTGAGTTTCAGTAAACCTTTTGATAGTGTCTCTCACAGGATTCTTCTGGACAAACTGTCCAGCACACAGCTGGATAAACAACACATCATGTGGTGGGTGAACAAATGGCTCACGGGTTGGGCACAAAGGGTTACAGTGAATGGGGTGACATCAGACTGGTGACCTGTCACTAGTGGGGTTCCACAGGGCCCCATCCTCGGCCCTGTGCTCTTCAATATCTTCATACCTGACTTGGATACAGGACTGGGAGGGACACTGAGCAAGTTTACACACGACACAAAACTGGGAGGAGCTGCTGACTCCCTCAAAGGCAGAGAGGTCCTGCTGAGAGACTTTGACAAATTAGAGATGGGCAATCACCAACATGAAAGATCAACAAGTGAAAGTGCTGGATTCTGCACCTGGGACAGGACAACCCTGGATGTACAGACAGACTGGGGAATGAGAGGTT
>VZRQ01000592.1:49823-91350 GCA_013397975.1 Machaerirhynchus nigripectus
GGGGGGGGGGGGGAAAGGAAATGGGCATTGTAGCCATAAAATTAAATTCCGTGAAGAATTTCAAGGATTATGTAGCAAATCCTGTAGAATGTCTGCACTTTTTTTTCCAAAGTAGAGTATTTCATTTACTAAGTAATTACTGTGCTGAGCAAAAAACATATTTCAGGGGATATATATTTATACTATGGTTAAACATGCCTGTACATGATATGTAAAAAGGGAAAGCCTCTCTCGTTCTCGATTGAATAGTCTTGAAGTCAAAGGAAAGCATTCTTTCAACAAATGTTTGAAGTGGCTTCCTTCAACCCTGTGTTACTGAAAATTCAGTAAACATTTGAAACATTTCCCATTGCATTATAACCACAAATGCAATTTTTAACGCTTACAATTGGGAGTATCAATTTATCAATCAATAAAATGTTTTCAGTCTCTAGTAAATGGAAATATCTGTTCAGCTGTAGTTTATGAAACTCACAAAAATGTCAAATGCTACAGAACATTGCTTAAAAAAGTGACAATTTCTCTGTCATGTGAAGACTGAAAATATTAATAAAAATTGTTCCTGTGTAAGAAAAAGACAGTAATTTGTCCTGCTGCTTATCTTCTGTGTTATTTATCTGATACCTCAAATTGCGAAGGGAGACGTTTTTTGCTTACGAAAAAGGAGCATATTGAAGAAGGCTAAAAAAGGGAAAAATGCAGGTTTCTTTCTACCTAGTGCACTACTGAATCACAGCAGCTGAGTCATATTCCCAGCATTATTTAGAATTAGATTCAAGATGATTCGCTTATCCTGCCAGTGGTTGTCATATGGGAGCAAGTGCATTCATCTTTCTTTCCCCTTACTGTTGAAATAAAGACCCCCACTGCTTTCTTTTCTCCAAGCCTCATCCACAATCTAATAAACTATTCCACTGGAGGGAGAAAAATACACCAAGGCAAGGCAACACGCCTCATCTCCCCACAGAGGAATGTGAGGAAGGAAAAGATGCCATCAGGGCACTGAAACATGCCGAGACACCAAACAGTCCTACTGCACAACCCTGTTCTCCCTCTCACTGGCTCTGGTGCAGGCACAGCTTTCTTATGCTGAGCAAGTCACTCATGAACCTGGTTTGGCCCCCTTTGACTGTCCTTGATCTCATCTCCTCTTCAGCAGAATCTTCTTGGGACATGGGAAGTGCAGAATGCCAATTACTAGCAATTACATTCATTCTGAAAACATTCTCATCACTAATGAAGAGGTAGAACAGGTCAAGATGAATAATGTTTTTAATTTCTGTATGTTCTCTATCTTCAGATTTGTCCTAATTATTTGTGAAGGAGGACAGAACTCTATGCTGGAAGATGATTAACCTCCTTGCAAAGCACTCAGCAACATATTTGTGATTTGTGTGGCATGTTAGTGATATAATTTCTATGAAATATGCATCCCAAAACTTGGACCACTTCATGCACAACTATTTTCAAAGAAGCACTACACTTGACTGCATTTTTTCTAGGCAAACAGCTGTTTTTATGGTATTTCCAATCTTGTCATATTTATCTGTGAAAGTGATAAAGTTAAACTGCATAACACTTTGTGAAAAATTCAACAGCAATTTATCCGTAGCATATGCTTGTCATTTCTTTCAGTGAAAGTTTTTCCAGTGTTTCTGGGTCCCTTGGACTAGCTCTTAAGATTTTTAGCTCTGTATCTTTATCCTGTACAAGAACTAAAAAGCTTTGGAAAACAAAGGGTAAGAAGCTGAGATGACAAAATAAACACAATAATTCAGTAAAGAAAGAAGACTTTAATTTCTTACCAAATTCTTCTTCTCCATCCTGGTCATCTATTAAGCCTACTGAGACTCCCAAATCCATGCACTTCTTGCTATGTGCCTTTGACTTCATATGCTTTGTTAAATTTCCTTAAGAAAAAAAATTTGAAAGAATTATCTGCTCTGTGAGTACACAAATGTCTACAAATATACACTCAACGTGCTCATCTCTTCTTCAGGTACATTTATAACAACCGTATAATTTGATTTCACACTTGGTAGAACCTTGTCCCTCAATGCAAGCTGTCAAGGGCTGTGGCAGACTCACCGTGCCGAATCCTACCAGCTCGCTGTCTACATTTCAAGAAGTTTTTTGCTGAGATAAAATAGAAGAGGATGGAAATTCTAGATGATGATGTATTTTGTACCAGTGTAAGAGATCCCTCCTTTGTTTATGGCAAAGTATAAAAAGGGGTGATTCAGTCTTCAAAGTTGTGTTGACAGAAAGCTATCACGTGAAACTGAAGTTCATATCTTGCAGCTCTTTCAGTATTAGACAAATTCTATTTTTAGTGTAAACATTTTCAATGCCAACTTAAGCAAACATGTTAATTTTATTCAAAATCAGAGCATGAACATGCTTGAGTTGAATCTCAAAAGTGAATGTGTAGCTGAGAGGCCCCACAGGCTGCTCTCCCCTTCTCCTTTAAGAAGAAAATATGGTAAATATCATCAAGAAATGGCTAAGAGTGGCTCAGATCTGTAAATGATGATACTTATGAAATGCATGTTACTGGAAGTAACTGTCCACTTTATTCTTAAACTTCTCAAAAAATGTTTCTTTGAGGTATTTAAATAGGAGAATTTACAGTGCAGTGGTGACTCCTATGGAGTACTTTATTTCTGCTTTGAAATGAAGATGGTAACTCATCCCAAATGTTGGAATAATTGTTGTGAATATATTGACTCACAAATAGCAAATTTTCCAGTTTTGCACACTTCGTGAAGCTGCTGGCTACACTGTCCTGTCATGAAGGGTGGCTCACCGAACATCCAACACCCAGCTGTGTGACCTGACTCTGCCAGCGCTAACGGCAAGGGCCAGGCACAGCAAATGCAGAAGAAGATGTGAATACAAGTATCTGCTACCACTGTAACCAGGGAGAACTTTACAGGGGCAGAACTTAATTACTCAAACTTGGCCAACACCTTTCCTCTGCAAAAACCATAATCAGAATTCACCGGGTTTGCACTCCAGCATTTCATTGTAAAGGCAATATGATGACCCAGCCTGTCAGGATGCAGCGATGAGTTTTGACACATCTGAAGCTTATTCATCCCACTTTGTGCAGCACTGGGTTATCTTGGAAGATTTCCACCCAACCGCTGAGTAGTCTTGAACCCACTAAAAACACAAATGTTCCTGAGGTTACATCGTTGCTAAACGATGTTCAAAGCCAAGAAAAACTGTACTGCTTAGAATTTTTTTGCTGAAAGTATTTTGGCTGTGAACTTCTGTCTGTTTCACTTGAGTCCTGGATGTGCCACTGTTTAATATACTACCTGGTTAAACTAGGATGCATTAAAGTATCTAAAGGTGTAAACAGGCCTTAAAAAGTAGAGGTCCAACTCTAGGTCTTAGGAGGTCAAGTGGAAAGCGAACCTTTGTCCTTCAAGGGTAAAAAAAAAGAATTTCAATATAGTAATTCATTAGAGGACAATTTCTTTCCTAGAGCAATTGGTTGAGTGCCAATAGGAGTACAATATACGTCCATCTCCTACCACCAAAAGACATTGTAAGGGACTTAAAATTCTGTGTCCCATCTCTATCTAGGATGAGTAGGTAACCACCTCACTTGTCTTCACCTAACTTTCATCATACTCCCATGATTTCCCTCTTGCACTCCAATTTCTCACCTACTGTGGCATGCCAGACAGCTCACTCATATGAAGATGTGATTATCTGAATAAATACACAGAAGACAAAGGAAAAGCAGGAAATAAGAAATTACAAATATGTGAAGCATAAGACAATAAAACTCCACAGAGAGGCAACCTCTTAAGCTCATGAACAGCCAAATGTGAGAAGAAAAGAATTCTACTTTAAAGTAGAAAGAAAAGAGGGAAAAATATTCCCAGTGAAGTAGCCTTACCTTTAGTTTTGAAGGAAAAGTTGCAGTAATTGCAGTGGTAAGGACGGACATCGGTATGTGTGCGAATGTGCTTCTTCAGCATGCTGGGCTTCTTGCAACGTATTCCACATTCCTCACAGATATACTTCCCTCTCCCTCTCCCTCTCACATACACATAGTCTTCATTTGACTTGTACCTAGTAACAGCACCATAAGAGTAAAGCAATCAGTTGTAACGGGAAAATGATTCCAGCTAGAAACCCTCATCTACCAGAATTTTTAAAATAACACATTACATGAAAACCAATGACTGACAAAACCAATCATGCTCTTTTCCTGCTCACTCCCCCACGTATTTGTTAAATTCATATCTATATTTTTCACTAGGTAGTCATAGACTTGTTTAGGAATAGCAGCTCATCTTTTCTAATAAAGGTACTGTTGAAACTAAGCATTTACAGATTTCAAATTTCCGCTTTGCAACATAGGAACATACTTTTGAAAGGTGTCAGTTTCTTGGAAGCAAGTTTGAGCATCAGGAGGAAGCTTTAAAAGAGCATCTTTGAGGTTCTGCCTTGGATGCAGAAAAGGAACAACATTTGTTATGATGATGGGAAAGTCTTTAAAATTCCCTATCAATGTCCTCTGGACCCAGCCTATGGGGACTGTCTCTAGATGGAAAAAGTAATTCAGATTCAATTACATCCTTCGTATTTCCACACAAGGATGCCAAAGGTTGTGCTTAGCTTTTGTGACCTGGTCCCTGCAATGTCTGGATCAGAGCAGAGACACAGCAGTGTTTTACCTGGGCAGCTGGTAAAGGTTTAACTGCTGGCCTGGACTAGATTCAAACTGGGAACCAGTAACTAAAGCCCTACAGCTGACCACCAGTTATGGGAATAATCAAATATGCACTATTTGTGCTACACAATTTTACAGGTGTCACTGGCACTTTTCTATTAAAAGATCTGTTTTATAAGACGTTGTATATTGTGCAACACTGTGGCTAAAGCAACTGTTGCTCAAATCAGGCAACAGATTTAAAGTATTATGATGCAGGGTGGAGGGCTCTCAGTAAATATTTCCATGGCACTTCTCAAATTAGAGTTCTCCAGCCTGTGTATGCCACAGCAAGCTGCCATGCATCGCTGGCTGCTGCTTAGCCCCTGGACTGTATCCTCTCCAGCTACAGTTATACAACCTTGCTGCAGATAGGTACTATTTATCATGGAAGAGAAACATAGGAACAGAATTTACATCTCTGGCTGTATCTAGCTGCCTTTAGTGCTGATTAATGCTCATTCCTTGGAAAAGAAATGAATCGCACTGCCTACTGTTCTTTATTTTATTACCCCTTCTCATAACTCTCGTGGCTCCATGCTACTGATGACTTTCCATTTTTCTTAGAAACATAAACCAACATCCACAGACCACAATATGGGAACTGTTGTTTAAAATAAATCAATCAGGAAGCAACATCTCTGCAAGGTCTAGAATCTATGAAAAAATATCTTCCCAATGATATCTAGAATACAAAGTACAATACTTGCCCTCCATCAAATATTTTAACTCTTCTTGGTACAGTTTTGATAAAAGAGTTTTCTTTATCGTGCTCAGTGCTTGATTCAGAGTTTTCCTTATTGCTGAATTCGGTTGGAGTCAATTTTTTCCTATTTAACGCTCGCTGAAAGAAAACGAGATATGCTTATCATTAAAATTAATGTCTTTCATATGCTATTCAAACATTCAAGTTATGGTGAATAAAAGCATCATAAAAGCCACAATTCTAATAACTGATTTTTAAAACTGTTAAGATACATGAAAAAAAAATATCTTTTGCTAAACGTCTTCTCTACCATGCATTGCCTGTTTGTGGACTGCTAAATCTATACAGAGATTATGGCCCTGTTGTAAACCAGGAACACTTTGAGTCTGCAGTAGGACATGCCTTTTCCTTGTTCTGGGAAGGTGAAGGTGATGCGTTTTAGCTCACAAAGAGCCTTCAGACAAAGATGTGTACAATCAAACTGAAGTGCTTCCTGAACAGCAGCAGCTGGACCAGCCTGTCTGCTGACCCACGACACAGCAACGCCTCATGGCTGGCAGGAGCTGCCTTCCCACGGCACAGCAGGGAGGAGAAGGGTGGGAAGGACGGGTGTACCTAGAGAGGTTATTAACAGGTAACATTTCTGAGTGCTAATATTTTTCAGAACTGCAGATGTTTTGCTCTGGAGACTGACTGTTCCCAGTTTCATGAGGTTATTAACAGAGGTTCCAGAACCCTTTCAAAGAAAGACTCCACACTTAAATTCCTACTGCCAGACCAAATTATAAGAAAAAGCATACAGTTGTCTAGCAGAACAAGATTATATTTCTTCATTTTCCCTGATTATTAGTCAAGGAACATTTTTTTTGTTTGTTTTAAGGAGGATGAGTTCCCCCAACATTTGCCAATTAAAATCTACTCCTTCCAAATCTAGGATATTTATAAAATGGGAAACAATGAAGGAATGATCCAATTAGCCAGCAATTATTACTGCTATATTTATAAACTGTTCTACCCACGTAGCTGGCACATTTACCTCACTTGCTCATATTGATAAGTGAATAAAATGATGAGAGAAAAAAAAAGGTCTGGCCTTATGTTTTTCACTCATTATTAAATTTAATGCTGTAAGCTTGTGAATTCTTGGCAAGAGGAATGACTTCACTGGCTGGCTTAAAATGACTGATCAATTACACTGGTGTTACATACATTGAAGGGTGACATCATTCTGGCACCCGGTCCTTGCCAATTGTCCTTCGTGCAGCCTCAGACACTGCCTTCACTTCTAATTCCCACAGGGTAAGGAATTAATGCAGATCAGAGGAAAAGCATCTTCCTATTCTACTGAAAGCCCCAAGAATCTGCACATGCACAAGCACTACCCCAGTTCGTACGGCCCTCTGGATTGCTTCAGACTGCATTTTCGAACGTCTGAGCACTTCTACCAAAGCACGCATGACAACTCTGCCTGTGCGTAGGAAGAAAGAAATTTCACCCTGCATGTTTTAACAGCACTCATACAAGGTGAAAGGAGATGATGTTCTGGATGAGAAATCTCAGAAGTGAAGCCTGCTCCAATAATCGCAACTCAGCCATTCTGCAGTTCCTATACACTACCTGGCACATGAACTGCTTTTGTTTCCACTGCAAACAAAGAGTAACAAGGTGACATTTGTAGTTTAACAGGAAGAGAGCTGTGGAAAATACAGATTACACACAATAAACCAAAACCACATAAATATTCCCAGCAGCTGAAATAATGCAATCTGTAAGTGCCTGATCTTTCAATCCTATATACCAATTTAATTTTCAGTAGTGGAAGGTCAAATTAAAAAGAAAGATTTCAAAGTACTAGACCCACGTTGTTATCCAAACTATGGTGAAACTGTTATAACAAGTTGCATATTCACAAAAGCACTCAGAATGCAAAAACTACCACAAGACCAAATACCTCTGATGCTCCCACTACCCCTTTTTTTTAAACACGTCTGTTTATGAACAGACATAAGACAGCCCAACTTATGTGTCAAAATTATTTACCTCCCCTTTACCAGTACTTTACTTTACTGGTTATTTGCTGCTTTAGGAAATTGTTTCACTGCCTTGGACATGCAAACTGCTGATACCAGAGTAACAGAAACTCTGATTTTCTGTCACAGAAATCTACAAAAATGCTCACTAATAAAAAAAGCAGTCTGTTTAGCTTTTTCTGAAAGATTTCAAATTTATGACAAAGATGACTCAGGTCCTCTTCATATTTTAAAGGGCAACCAGTCTCTAAGGAGCACAGGTTTTTTGTGTGGAAATCCTTTAATGTACCTCACCTGAAATCCCCCCAAGCCCCACATGAACTGGTGGAAAGGGCAGAAAAACAGCAGTGCTGTAAAATGTTCCTCTCTATGATTACTTCTGCCTTCCATTTCTAACATAGTCTTGTCTCTCTACTCCCATAGAGACAGGGACCATGATTCATTTCTACTTTACTCATTTTGCTCCAATTTAACTCCAATGTCCTCAATTACTGGTATAAAACTGAAAAAAAATTGCTCTCAGGGCTGCCCAGAGACCAGAGTTCAACAGATACTTCTGGTACTTTACAACATCCTTTGGAAAAAAAACCAGGCTCGCAGCCTGAATCATCAAAGTTATAAATTTCAGATTAGAATATTCATTAAACATTTTTCCCACTGGCACACAGCCATTTGGGGAAAATGTTTTTAATAACTTTAAACTTTTACTAGTTTACACATAAAAATCTTCTGCATTTAACTACTTTCCAGTGGTGAACTGGACTGTTGTGGCACATCATCCAAGAAAGGAAAGCTTTCCACAGTTAGGAGAAACTTTCCATTCTTCAGCCTATCCTTGCTCAAAAATTGTCACCCTGGAATATTGTACAAACTACTGATTCACTTCAGTGAGAAGAGCCAAGATCAATGTGGAGGCTTGAGAAAGAAGTCCTGATATAACACCAGTGAATTCAAGTGAGGAAAACTGGTGAAAAGTATTAATAAACTGAATGAAATAAAAAGAACAGGGAGATAAAATAAGCCTTTTCCATGCAGGTGAAACCTCCCGTTACATTTTAACATGCTGCGCTCATTCCAGGAGCTTCTTTCACAATAACATATTGTGGTTTGTTTTCTGAATCACTGGAACGTGGCAACTTCACCTATTGCCTCTGAGCAGTGAATTGTGAAGAGCAAACAAACTCCCAGGGTTCCTTTTTGTTTGCATTTTGTTCACGTGTATCTTCCTTTCCCATGGCACCTATTGTTGAAAGAACGGCCTTTTTTTGTGGCAGTGATTAGTAGCGGTTATGCAGCAGCACGAGGTGTCAGTAAACATGGTTTAGTTCTGGGGGCAAACCCAGAACAGTTCAGCAAGTTGCTTTATCTCGGTGAGAAGATCAGCAGTTACAGCCCCACGAGGAGAATACACCAAATGAGTCTGGAAAGGGCTACGGCTGTGAGAGAGGAGGTGAGACATAACAGTACTGCAATTTTATTATTATTTGTAAATTGGATTGTAGTAGCACTTAAAGCTCTCTGTCAGGTCAGGGTTAAAATGTGCAAACCACTTGAGCAAACACAACCCCCAAGACCTGCAATCTAAACCACGGTTCCCCAAGGAAATCAGGACACTGCCAAGCTTCTAAGCAGGAAATCAACCACTTTTTTTTTTTTTTTAAGAATTATTTGCTATTTTCTTTGTTGGCTTTGTTTGTGCTGGATTTTTTGGTTGTTTTTTTTTTAGTGGAACACTAATTTCCAAAATGATCTCCAATGTTTTCCATCCTCAGTCTCCAACAAAAAATACCCCAGTGGAATCACTGGGCCTGAGCAGAGGAATTTCAGTTTTTGGGTTTTTTTTAAACATGGCTCCTGTGAGGAAGTTTCCGAGTTGGCATCAGCTATTCCATTACCAGGTCTAACTGGGGACTGGTAACACAGAAGTATATTGTAACAGCAGCAGCAGCATCATTTTGCAAAGCAGCTGAAATTCTGCTGCCTAAATCATTAGAAGGGAAAGCAGGCAAACTCTGGAAGTATTAGATAGAAATACGTATCAGGTCTTTGAAATTTTTAACTTCTGCCATGGTACACCTTGCTCCTACAATCTGAGGTGCCAATTAAACTTTAAGTGGTGCTTTTTTGCTGCACTTTCTTCCTTAGTAATGGCTCTGAGCAAAGCCTCTAAATCAGCCCAAGCAGAGCTTAAGAACTCTTCATTTCCATTATGCTCATGTGCTTCATTCAAAACGTCATCAAGAAAGACTGAAGAAAGATTAGTAATCATGTTTCTTTTGTGGCAGAAGCACTGTAAATGTACCTGACAGCTGCCTATTACAGCATTTAAGCACTCCTGGAATGTTTTAAAAGGGTGCTGTCAAAATATTTTTTCAAAATATTATTATCCATTATTTATATTCTAAACAGAATTTGTTTGTAGGGAAAATCTGTTTTTCAAGAGGCATGCAATTGCTTTGCTATCACAGAATTTTTTCTGATAGACTGTTCTTTAAAAATAAACACAACTCAATGACACAAGGATATGAGACTTGCCTTAGAAAGACTTGCTCAACTACATACTATGAAAAAAGCTTGACATTTGTTTTTCTATTTTCTTTCTTTTTTTCTTTTTTTTTTTTTTTTTTTTTTAATTTAGCACTATTTCATCTCATGAAATGTATGAGGAAGAAGGCTGGGGAAAAAAAAGGTAGTAAGAGTTTAAACCAAGGCAGCACACTAACATGGAACCAACCATTCAATTCAGCTACAGCACTAAAACAGAATCAGCAGCCTGTATGCATTTTCTGCATGAAACATTCTGGATAAAGTTTTGAACTCCAATATAAATGTTAGCAAGTCTCCCAGTGATTTCAGGAGGACCAGGTTTAACTCCACTGCCCTTTTGGCCATAAAGGTTTCAGCATACCTTCACAACTCGCCCTGTAATTCTGAAACTACTTCTTCCTATCACACAGTTTCTCTTCTTACTGCTTTTCTCCCCTCTGACAATGTTGTATCTTAGCAAAACATTTAGCAGACAGAAACGTTTCAGGGTGACCTCTGACAGCAGCAGTTTCTGTCCCTCAACACCCACACAAATAGGGGTCTTTTCCCAAGGCTGTGGCATGTCTCCTCTAGAGTGACGGCTGGCCTATAGACCCCGAGTCCCAGTGTCTGGGACGTTTTGCTGACGGCAGTAGGACAAGTTACAGTCGCTTTTACGCCCTTGCCAAACCCTTTCCATGCCCTGAAGGATCACGGAAAAAGGGAGGTCTGTGGCTAATGCCCCGTTTTTGCCAGCTCCAATGCGTTTGGCACCGAAGACACGGAGTATGCAGCACAGAGGAAGGAAAAGCGCGAAACCATGCCGCGCGCTTCAGACAGCTTTACAACTTCAGTAGATGGGACAATAAAATCCACTTCTGGGTCCATTACAGACACACAGACACCTGCTGCCATAACGCGGGGCTAAGAGCCACCTTCACCCACGCACAGAGGCAGTTCCATCACTAAGCAACACCAAATCCAGTCCAAACCAGAACAGCTTTGGTCCCGTCCGTAACAAAACTGTCCAGCAAGTAAACTCTTGATCACATCTGTGCAGCCCCGAGACAGCTAAGGAATAACAAGAGACTATTTCGCTCTGCCACTTTGGGCTCTGGAATGATGTGGTTTTTCACATGGGTCACAACCTTTGCCTGGATTACATTCCTTAGCACAAGATTTAATGTTATCTTTGGAGCCATACCAATCCAAGAAGCTGTCAGTAGTTTTATGGCAGTGGCAGTTTTGTTTTAAACCTCACTATTTTTGTCATTATTTCACACCACTGATTAGCCTAGGTGGGAGAAAGGGAAATGGAATACTGCTCCTCTCACAGTTAGCTGATCAGTGATGGTGAAAACTGTTTTCATGGTGTATCCATGGACACCAGTTCAAGCTAAGCACTCTTTTGTAGCACAAAATACCTGCTGACTTTTAAGGCAAAATATGCAATTATGATCTCAAATTAATTTAAGCTAGAAGTGTTTAAAAAAGTGTTTTTATCAGACTTATTTTGTTCTACCCTTTGCAAGACAAAAAAATAGCCAAACACATTCCTGCCACACTAAACTCTCAGTACACGGATTTAAACCCAGGAAGTAATTTCCATTAAAAAATGATAAATCCTTAAGTACAGGTTTCTTAACTGAATTACTTAAGATCTTTTTAGCAGTTTGATCCAGCATAATTAGAATAAATAAGCACATATATGGTATGTCTCAAGCATATTACATTCTCTAAAATATGAAGAAGCATGATTTCCAAAGCAAATCCTCTGTAAGTGAGCAGCATACATCAAACATAGTTAAAGTACCTTGGTCAAGCTGTTCTTCCATTTGCTTGAATAGACCAATACATCAGATCTGGGGTGCGTAGTTCTTGCCAGAGTGTACAGTGGTTTTTCAACTTTTTGTTTGGAATTGAGGAGGGAGAGAGCCACCTTTGTTGACAAACCGAGTGGATTTGGGTTGTTGGGACTAATGGTCCATGTAGAATAGGCGGAGATTTTTTGATCGTTTTGTAGCAGATGCAATGGTTTTCTCTTCATGAGGTAACACCAGGTGAAATTCGTTGTGGTCTTGAGGCTTGGAAACGACAACCTCTGCATTTCTCCCGCATTCATCACAGCCAGTGTCGCTACAGGCTTTGCTTGGCCCGGGCTGCTGGTGTGGTTGCTCTCATTACTGTTACTCGGGGACCTTCTTTCTTGGCTGCTGCTTACAGCCTTGAGAAGAGAACTCTGGCTATTGACTGGAGACAATTCAGAAGGTTTCCTAACTGCAAACGCTGGTGATGTGGAAGACTTAAGGTCTTCAGATTCTGGTGACTTCCTTAGGGTTTCTGAAACCCCAGTGTCAGATGACTGATGGTCAGGAAGATCTGAAGTACCAGCCTTGCTGCTTTTTTCATGCTGTGTAACAACATCAGGATCCAAGAGGTGATTTTCTAGAGGCTCTGTGGTGCAAACCTGTCTCACCAGAACTGGTTTCTTTTGCTTACTAGTAGGGTCATTAGATCTAACGTTCAGTGAATGCAACGGTCTAGCATCTGTCATACAAGCAGCTCCACTCTCATCTTTAACACGTTTTTGCTGTTTTTCCATGGCAATATCTAAACTGTTTGCTGGGGAAAGCATTCGTTTACTCGAAGCTGTAACTTCTGGTTGAGGGAAGAGTCCGCTAACTGGCACTTTCTGAATGATATTCAAAGAGCTTGACAAAGGTGAGTTTCTGGTTCCACTTTCTGATGGTGAATTTTCAAATTCAAATGTATTTGGCAAAGTCCTCTGATGATCTTTGTGAGATTTTGGCAGCTGAGTTTTGCCTTCAAGCATTGGCACTGTCACAACATTTGTTTTGCAGACGGACTGATTTCCCTGATCCTGGGTCACTAAAATGTGAGGCAGGGGTGTAACAGTTGCGAAGCCATAGGATGGCATACTGCTCTGAATACGGACGGGAACCACAAAAGGAGGAATCTGATGTATCTGACTGCTGCAGTTATTAGGAACAATTTGCTTTAGAGGAGGCACAGAGTATGGATTAGACATGTCAGAGAGTTTTGTCTGCACTTCAAAGGAAGATGCATTCTGGTCCACCCCAACTTGACTTGGACCAGTCTGAGTTGATAAAGTATTTTTTAGCAATTTAGAAGAGTATGGCTGACCTATATGTAAAGTTTTAACTTGAAGTTGATACTTTGGAGCAAAACAATCCTTTTTTTCATCAGAATGACAAGAAAGCGAGTTCGTGCTTGCTTGCTCGCCTTGGGCTGATGTTTTAGTAGATGGCTGGGAAGGCTGATGAGTCAAGGATGGTTGGCCTTGATTATTCAACATGTGATCTAGAGGCTGCTGAGCTGAAGACAGGCTAACAGGATTACAATTCTGGATCGCTGAATGAGGCCTGGAGTCAGTCTGTGAATGCTGAGTACTTGAAGGAAACTCCACCGAGGATTTGCCAGAGGTCTGCAGCCTGTGCAATGGCACTGTGGGCACATCTGTGGCATGAGCTGCCTGCAGAGAAGAAGTTGATTTCACTTGAGGCTGTTGATTTTCTGGAGCAATATTTAAAGATATTTGTCTTACAAATGGCCCCCTCCTCCTTTCTAGCAGAGGCACGTGTCCAGCAGCTCCATTTGCAGATGACACTTTCGGAGTGGCTACCTCTACAAGCGGGACAGGTTTTGATGGAGACATGCTTCCACAGTCAAAAGACTTACTCCTGTAGTCCACAACCTCCATCGAGGGCTGCGTGCAGCTGATTTGCTCTGAGGCAGCACGTCTCATTTCCCGGTAATGAGGTCCAGGCACTGCCAGTGCGTGTGAGCCAGCAGGAATCATGAGGAATTCTGATGACTTACTAACAGGCTCTGCTTTGGAAGGGTTCTCAGCCTTCAAAGTTTCATCTTTATCAAGTGAAGTTGAGAAACTGGAGGCATGAGACAAGCTACTCTCCCGACTTAGGCTTCTGGAAAGTGTGGAGTCAACACTTGATTCAGCAGATGAATGTTCCATTTCAGCCAAGCGAATTCTCTTCTTCTTCGGTGGAAGCTTTTCTGTTGGCAATTTTGACAGCGTTTCACTGCGTTGTGGCCAGTTAAACCTTTCTGTCTTTTCCGGGTCGCTGCATGGGTTTTCTTGGTCTCTGTCTGGTTCTTCTGTGACCAGTATTTCAGGAACTTGGATGTTATGCTGGCGAACGAGTCTTGATGGCTGAAGTGGTGCACTTCTCTCATTAGAAACTAATTGGCTTCCCTGAATTTCCCCTCTAGGTGGTTCTGATGACAAGGGTTGGTGACGCTGGGGAGTGCTCAGATGAGAGTGTCTGTCTTCTTGGATTACAACCGTATTCAAAGAGTGGTGCTTTGCAGCCTTGTTGGGCTCTTGAGAAGAAACTGGTGATACTCTTTCGAACGACTCCAATTTCTCAAATGAGCTATTTCTGCTCAGTGAATTGGTGTGCTGTATTACTGAAATGCCAGTCCCTTGTCTTTTCAACTCCACCTTTTCTTGCACAGCTGAACTCGCCTGCTTTTCAATGAGTGGAGCCATCTTTGACTCAGTAGTCTGATCTGTGCCGCGAGCCACAAGCTGAATTTGGGAATTCTGAAGCAGAAGTTTGCTTGGTTGTTGTGATCCTACCACAGTTGTTGCACTGTGTTTTGACAGACTGGAAGAATTTGCTGGCTTGCTTTGGCCTTCTGTGTTCTTTGATGGTACACTCGTATCATTTTGCTGTGGGTCATCATCATCACCAACACTTTTCATTTTCCTTCTTTTCCTTATCTGGGGTGTCTGCTCCCAGACGCCAGTTGAAGTTGTGACTCTGTAGTGTAGAATTTGAGGCTGTGTACTGTTTGGAGCCGTTTTGTGCTCAGGCTCTCGGACTGCTGCTTTAGTTTTAGGTCCATGCAACTCTGAACAATAAAATTTCTTGTGGTTTTCAAAATTTTCCAGTTTTCTATATCTGTTCCTGCAGGTTTCACATTCAAACATTGTTCCTCGCACCTGAGGGGACTTCTTTGTTTTTTCTAAATTTGATCCCTGTGCCAGGGATTTGCTCCTTTGCAGTAAGGATTCATTTGATAAATTACACCCCGGATAACTTTCTTCTACAGATCTCACCGGTCCAAAACCTTGGCTTTCACCAGTAGAAGAATCTTCTATTGCTGCCTGTCTAACCAGGGTGCGAGGATGTCCGCCTTGGTTCAGTGGAGCAGCAGGTCCTGACACAAAAACGTCATCGTATAAAGAGCCAATTTTATCATCGAATGACTGGCTTCCTCGAAGGGGATGAGAGGGAGGTATTACATTAGGAGGTACTGCTGAGTAACTGGTGGTAGGCATGGAATTACTTCGTGTTATAGGTAAACAGTCCAGGGATGGTACAGAAAGAAGAAAAACTTGCTTTGATTTCTCAGTGGGTGTGAAAGGAGACTTTGGTATATCAGAGCTTGAGCTAGTTCTTCTTCCCATAGGCTTTAAATCAAACTGGAAAGAATCCTTAAATATGTAGGATTTTGGTGAATCTATGCTTCCTCTTCTTGAAAGAGATGTTCTTCTTGGTTTCACACTATCTAACTGTTTGTCATCCACAACAGCTTCATTATCAGAAATTAACTTTGATATACGCTCCTCAAGAGTTTTCGTTGCCAAGGGAGGTCGCATTTGGCCAGGGAGAATAAGATTTTTTTCACCACAAACAGTTTGTACCACTGATGCTACCATGCCACTTGCTCGTGGCACACAGGGAAGGTTTTTATTTGGATCTTTCTCAGAGGTCAACAATCCCCTTACAAAAGGAGCTGGAGGGCTCATTGTTTGATCGGCACTTTCGGAACGAGAGAAATAACCCGAGTCAGTGCTACCTAAACTTCTAGGGCTCAAAAGACATTTTCCTTGCTGATCTTGAGAACCATCAGTTGCCTGTTGTCTCTGGAGCTGAGCATGTGCTGGTCCTCCTGTAGATCCTGACTGTTCCTCTAACAGGCCTGCTTCTACTTTCTGATGCTGCTTTATGTCACTCTCCTTGAATGAGGCTGTGTGTGTTAAATTTGACTGAAGAGTTGTGACTTTAGAATCTCCTTTTCTCTGTGCTGCAGCAAGCTCAGGTGCTGGCTCTGTCACTTTTGGGCTATCGGCCCTCAAAGGGGAAACATTTACAGGATGAACTACTACTTTTGGTAAAGCTGCCCTTACTTGAGGTTCTGCATCATGTAACGAAGAGTCACCTTGTACACAGTCTGGGTTGCTTAATGGAATAGGGCTTCCTTTCTGCAATGTTTCTGCACTCGAAATGACTTTCACTAATTGTGCAGGTTCCAGTTCTTGATCATCTTGTCTTTCATCTGCAGTGCCTTCATCTTCACTTTCACCGCTTTCTTCTACATCTGAATGAATGCTAAGTGCTTTGTCTGAGTCATGAGATAAGAAGAGGCCACCTGAATCTGGTTGTAGGACAAGTCCAAGTTTGATAGTGTGTGCATGAGATTTTTTGTGCTTGTAGAGATTGCTTTTGGTTTTAAATGAAAACCCACATGTCACGCAAGGATACGGTCGCTCTCCAGTATGGGATCGGATGTGCTTTTGGAGAACACTGGGCTTGGCACAGGCCCGATTGCAATACTCACAGACATATTTCCCTAGCTTTTTAGGCTTCTGGTCTTTCAAGAGGTTACATATTTGTTCTACACCATGGTTTACAACTGATGCTATCTGGGCTGAATTATACACGGGACCTATAGACAAGTGTGCTGAACTCGATGTGTTAATTGACAACGGTGAAGACGAACTAGCTACTAAAGGGTTTTGAGAAAAAACCTGAGTTACAGTGGAAGATGAGGTGTGAACGACAGACGAAGTTACTGCTATGCTGTAGATCTGCTGGAGCTTGGGGTTTTCTTGACTCTGCTGTTGCACCAGCGACCTAGTTAAACTTGGACACATAACAACCTGGTGATTTTGCTGACTGGTTTTAGTAATAAGGTCTTGTGAATGAGAAACTGCTTGGCCTTGTGCTTGTCCAGTCTTGGCTGTTGTTGCTACATGCACATTGTTCAACGTACACGGGTAATAGTGAGGTCCAGCTGCAAACTCCTGCTGTGACAAAGCAGGCTGATTTTGGACACTTGTTGTATTGGACGTGAGACTAGAAGAGGTGCTTACAGTTTTATTTGGTCTCAGTTTCTCTATTTGCATCCCATAAGGGGGGCACTCTTGTGCTAAGGTGTTCAGTTCAGGCTCCATAGCTTTTAGTAAGACATCGAATGCAGTACGCGTACAGGGGGACGACATACTGCAATCAACAAAATTAATACATTCATTACTGTCAGTCTTTGTTTTACTTGATGAGGAGTTTGAGGGAGGCTTCCTCTCTGCAGAGTTCAGTTGGTTTACATCAGTATCCCCTGCTGCCTGTTTACATATATCTAAGGATTGATGCGTCACTGAAAGCTTTGTCTGCATTGATGTCTCAGATTTGGTTGTCTCAACACTTATCTCACCACTAAGTGCTCCCCCATTTTGTTTGGTACATTGATTTCCATTTTGCACAGGCAGGTGATCCTGAGCCGTGGCATGCTCAGAGGCATCCGGAAGAGCTTTCAGTGGTGAAGGGTCTACATTTTGCTTAACCTTGGCTTCAGCAGGGCTTCTCAAAGGCGATTTTGGTATTTTTTTAAGATGGTTTTCAGACACAATCTTTTTTCTTTTCACACCCTTAATTGTATCTTGGGTTCCTCTAGTACCAGCATCGGTGATTTCTGTTAAAACACAAAGAGAATAAAAAAGAATATTCAAACTGGATAATGCAGTATATTTTTTATTTATACCATTTTACCATCTCTAA
Source organism: Machaerirhynchus nigripectus (assembly GCA_013397975.1). Lineage (NCBI taxonomy): Eukaryota > Metazoa > Chordata > Aves > Passeriformes > Dicruridae > Machaerirhynchus > Machaerirhynchus nigripectus. Next base: position 67,665 of record VZRQ01000592.1, read on the forward strand.
GTTTCAACAGTAAGCCCTGGGGCAACAGGACTGTCCATTTCTCCAGCCTCCAACATTTTCTTTTTACAGTAAATGTATCTTAGAGAAGATCTATTTTGTTTTCATCTAAAATGAGCAATACTTTCTAACTAATGCTTGAAGACATTACAAAAGTAATTCACTGTAGGAAAAGCTTCAAAGGAAATGTAAGAAAAGGAAGGCTACTGAAGGAATATTTCAGCAACTCCTTTTCAGATAAGTAAAAGAAGCCTCTCTCTTGCACTGGTTTAAGATTTCAAATCATTATAGGAGGAAAATGAAGAACCAAGACACATATGTCATGTTTGTCACTTTTTCCATCTATATGTTCCCGTAGTCAAGGAATGAACACAACTGCCTCATGGTTATATTTGTAAGTAGATTTATCATGGAAATGGCACAACCACCCACACCATCTGTCAAATACTGTATTTCAGAGCTCCAATTACTGAATTTCAATAGCATTTCAGATGAGCAACTACTGTGGATGAATAAAATCAGTCACACTTAAATGACTTTCTATTTGTGCATCATGAAACAAAATAAACTAAATTTGAATTATTTCATTACTAGCTACACTTCTTGCTGATTTTAAGCAGATATGCATGCAGAGTTTCAGGGGGGTAGGGAACAACAAACGAATTGGAATATTATTCAGCAGAATAATTTTGTAGCAAGCACTTATATTGGTAGACAGTCCAATTCCCTCTGTAACAAAAACCACACATGGACTGAATTTCAGTGTTGATACACAGCAACTTTTTTTTAGTAGATACCCAAGTTATACACCTTTGTCTACCTCAAATGTATGATAATCTATCAGCTAATTTTATTTTTTTTTACTTCAATCCTAACATAGACACAGTCATAGCCACTGTCTCAGCTAGCATCACTGGTAGTGCAGAGGAAGCTAAATATTAAATGGATGCAAATTCATTTTTTTAATCTTTAACAACTCCTTCACCAGGCTGTTAGTGAAACCCCTACTCGTCCGACTGCCAATACTAAAAGCAAAGGAGGAATCTGACGTGACTGGAGGGCTCACGGCTCTGGGAAGGTTCAGACACACCCATTTCGGGAAGCCGCACTGAGTAACCCCATGCAGTTTTTCCCGCACGGGTAGCTCAGGAACAGAGGTTTACATGCACTTCTAGGTAAAGAACAGCCTTCAGAGGATGTATAAAGGGACAAAATTCTCACAGTCAACTTCACAAGGAGGCCAGTGGAGAAAGCTCAGACTTCTCAGTAGCCATCAACCCTACAGCCCCTTGGAGTGGCACAAGGACTGCCCTCTTGCAGAAACACCAGCTGGAATCCATACTGTGGTGGGAGGAAAGCCAATGCATCCTGCGCATCTGACATGAGATACTGTAGCTGATGAATCCAGAGTGAAATTCCTGCTCCATGTGGAGGAAATCCAGGCAATGCCTAAAGCTTGACTAGCAGAAGAAAGTGCAAAGTGACCAGTAGGGGGAAAAAAAGCAAAGATATTATGTTTTCTCCATGCCAGAGCACAACCCAACTGGGATATGTGCTAATGCCAGATACTTGGAATTTCAAAATCTAATTTCTGCCTCAATGCTAACTTAATTATACACATATACTCAGTTGGGGTGAATGAATATTCAGATTACCCTGCAAACTGAAAATTAAAGACTACACATCACACAATGTGCTGGTTTTGGCTGGGGTAGAGTTAACTTTCTTTACAGTGGCTAGAATGGGAATTACAGAGTCTCGGCTGCTGGCTGGGGTGAAACCAACCACACATAATTCATTGCAAATGTGGAAGCTCTGCAGAACCTGACCCATTCCTCTCCCAGACGTACTAGAGAAAGCCTACCTATGAAGATTAAGAGTCTGTTTTGTCACATTCAGCAGTCCCATGAAAGAGATGCTTGAATTCCTTGCCAGAACTACTGGCTCCAAATCATAGTTCTGGTAACATTGTGCTGCTCTTGGGCATCCAGAAAGAAATTTCTGTGGTAATTGTTCACTTAACCTTTAAATGAACTTTGGATTTATTGCTGTATCATCAAAATCTATTCCTATTAGGCTGGATTTAACATATTCAAAGCTGAGCAGTTTTCCATCACGTTTTGTACTTTCCATTGCTTCAGAATTTAATAGTGACTTACACTAATAAGTTATCATTGATAATATCAATGGTGAATTCTTTACAATTCATAGTCTGCTGCAACTGTTTTTTCTCCAATAACAACAAAAACCAGTTTTACACAAATGAAAGAGAAAATAACAAGGTATCTATATAAAAGCGTGCTTTTAGCCATGGTTTGGTGATCTCTCTGAAGCATGGCTGCGTTAATTGAGCATAAGTGATTTGGTTCCTTTTATGCACACACTGTAGCTTTTATGCTGCCACAATCATGCCTCCACACCGACCATACTGCCGGTGTTTGTACCAGAGTGCTACGGGAAGAGCCGGGCAGATTATGTAGCTAGGAAAGTAAAAGTGACATGAATTGCAAACAGCCAAGCAAATGTACACAAAAAAGGCTAAGGTGTTTCATACTGCAGCAACTGAACAATCAAATGATGTGGTGCTTCCTGGTATCTCGGAATATTCAATGCTACCGTTTCTGGGTTTCAACCATACAGTGCCAAAGAACAAGGATATTCAACCTACACCATGTACTGGTGAACTGGAAACCAATACAGCTGAAAGATATAATGTGGCCTCCGAAAGCATTAAAGGAAGTAAAAATGTATCTTCAATCTATCAGTCAAGCAATTAAAAAGATTAATTCACTATGAATAACAAGATCAGAATTTTCCATGATCTCTTTACTGCTTCACTTTTTAAAAATGCTGTTCAACACATGCCAAAGCATAAAAATTGTTTGGGAAGTTGAAAAGAAAAAAGAATAAACCAAGGCAAGTTATGCATTGCATTACATATCGAAATAGTATTTTTTTCTGGTCTTCACAATCACTAATTGTGCTGCTTCTAGACCAAAAAAATTCCAGTCTACAGAAGTCATGAGAACTAATTTCTTATTTGTCTTTCTGCTTCTACATGTTTTCTGATCCCAGAGATGGAGTCACAGAATTGCTTTAGCGTACCTGTCTACAAAATCTTACAAAATGCACTTTCTTGACAATGGCTTTACACAGCTTAAAATTGTTTAAGTCCTTTGTTCTACCTACTCCTGGATAACTTAAAACCCCTTATTATTATTCTTAATGGAAATATTAATCTAATGTTTGCTAACAACCAAAATTCTGGCATATCTGGAGAAAAAATGGAAGTACTGACAACTTTGCTTCACCTAGTTTTAGCTTGTCATTCTTTTTGTCTTTGCTTTGTATTCCCAGTTTAGGTTGAAGATATTCCACTGCACGTTTCTCAATCTACAGCTACATGACTGCACAAGGGCCAACTGCATCAGTATTTCCAGAGGCATCAACCAAATTGGCAGAAAGCATCAGTCCCCAAATGCTAAACACTCCTCTTCCTTGCAACTTTCAGGAGTGTGATGACTTGCCAAGGCTGTCAGTGTACCCACATCCACAAACTGACACTGAACAAAAAGAATGTAAAAACATCCTCATGTGGAGAAAAAATATGAAGTTGATCTGCTTTTATTTCCTTGCCACCCCATGTGCTCTGCTCACTCCCTCTGCAATCACCCAGCCATTCTCACCATTCAGAGGTAATTCCCCTTTTCCTCTGGTGGTGAAGTGGTACTGTTGAGAACTGCTGTCACCTCAATCAGATGTCCAAAAAGAATCTTTCTCATAAGCTGTATTATATCAAATAGGACTAAGATACCCAGGCTAGGAGAAGAGGGGGCAATGCCACTGTGCTCAGTACCTTGCTTTTCACATCCCAGGGACATCAGAGCATCTCTTTTGTGCTTTGCCTGGTTGGCTTTGTTCTGCCTGCTCTCAAGATTCTCCACTTAATTCCTGTGCTTTGGCATGAATTCTGCACTCAAAACATTATAAGAAAAAGCTGGTGTTTCTAAACATGACTTTGTTCACCTACAATTTCTCTGATGCACTTTGCTCTATGCACAGGAGATAGAACAAAAGAACACAGGTGTGATGGTGTAGATAGCAATCTGCAGAGTAACTCACGCGGCAAATAAGAGAAGTTATAAGCGATCTGATTTTTTTCTTCCAAACCATTTACTGGTGAACCAGACAGTGTCTTGACAAAATTATATCCATGGCTTTGTTTAAGTAACTTCCAGAACTGCCTGTCTCAAAGCCTACATGTTATTATAACACCCACTCTCTTTCTCTCCCTTTTAATAGAGCTACAGGCTTGCACTTGAAGAAAAGAGAGTAAGAGGGAACTGAGGAAGGATACCACTCCCTTCTCCCTCAGTGCCACCCTGTGAACATGGAGCAAGCAACCACTATCTATCCCAGCAGTCCAATGAGCAGCATAATTTTCATCTCATGCACTCATTTTATGTGGCAGAATTTAAAAAATCACTATTGGCTCCCATACAAAGACCAAACTTTCAAATCCAAGTGCCTGATCTTTAGCTCCTAATCTCTACTTCAGCTCCCAAGGCACTACAAGAAGACCAAGTCTCTTCTGAAAGTCTTCAACTACTAAATGATGTCTTAAATGAGTGGCTAGAAGGTTACTCTGACACCTGACAATGATCCAAAGATGGAAGAGTTCTCAAAAGAGAGATGCTGTTACTAAGGATCTTATTCTGATTTAAGCTAAGCTTTACATACTCTTTAATTTTGATTTCACCAAAACTATCAAAAGCTCCCATGAATCACCTCACTGGGTCTCCTTCCATGAATAAATAAAGAACTATGAAATCAAGAAATAAGTCTTGCTGGCAAATAGGAGGCCACCAGAAATCACACTAAAATGCAGCAAGCAATAACCAAGTGTTCATTATTTAAATAAACTACCTTTTTAACTTCATACTGCTTCCTACATGTTAAGTACAGCCATAAATATTTTTCCTAAAATTACATTTTTTTCCCAAACAACAAAACCTTGATTACATAACCAACCCACACAACTATGAAAACGTTCGCAGCCAACAAGTCAACACAAAGGTTTGAACAAGATTAACACAAGTGCCATGCTCAACTTTAAGTACAAATAGGATAGGATTTTAAAGCAAATCACCAACAGTTTTAACAGTCTTACTTCAGCTGCCTAATTTCAGGCTTTTTTTAAGTGGCCAGAGGGTGGTCACTCCCTGTTTCAGAGGTCAGGAGGCAAGTCACAAAACTTGGGGTACTCCAAGTCAGCAGTGGCATTTGAAAACCCCTGTCAACAAGATTAATGCATGTTTATGTACTTTTATTACTAAGAACACCAGTCCAAACATATCTAGAGCAGAGCCTTAAAAACACTGGATCTGTATGCAAAGTACATTTTCACATGGATTAGTTGAAAAGAAAAGTAGAGAGGAACTCTGACATTCAAAGGCTAAAGCATTATAACAGGGATTGGATCAAGCGTTCACCTGCCAACATTTGTCCTTTTGTTCAACCAGCAAACAGCAGATGATTCCACAGGACATGGATAAGGTGAGTATGGCTTCAGGATTTCACACTGCCTGTAAGCACATGATTATTTTTCTTGGTGTTTTTAACAGACAGTACTAAGCTCTGAGTTGATATGTGCCTCTCATCCTCTCATCATTCTCCACTATGAAGACTCTGACTCCATGATAACCCCCTCCAAAACCACCTTTTCTCAAGCTAGAATGAGCCCTGGTCCCTCATCTTCTCCTCAGGGGACAAAGGCTCCAGCCTTGATGGTTGTGGTGCCTCAACACTGAACTCACTCCAGGTTTCTTGTGTTCCTCCTGCACTGGGCAGAGTGGGGTGCTGGTGGTATTAATGGAGTATCTAAAAGTGGTCTAAGGATTGCTGAGTAGAGGCAATATAATTCCTTCTCCTGATATGGTCCCACTTTCATCCACACAGCCCAGGATGCTGTGGTCTCCCTTGCAGCCAGGCATGCTGCTGGTGGGTGCCCAGCTTGCTTCCCACCACACCCCTTTCCTTTGGGGAAGGGGCCTTTCCATGGAGCTGCTCCCTGGACTGTCAGGCCCCAGCCTGGGGCTCCTGCTTGGGTGCAGGGCTTTGCATTTGTACCTGCAGAACTACTCCTCCGGTTGTCCACCCAGCCAGACCTTACCAAACTCACCTGGATACAGCAATACTGTGGGAAACAGTGTCCCCTTGTTCCCAACTCTATAATAGAAGCCATTTTATCATAGTTATCACAGCTTGCATCGATTTCCATTGTTATGAGACTGGAATATATAAAGCTGAATGTCTGCAAAGTACTTTTAATGACATTCATACCCAAGACACTGTTTGCATGCTTCCACAGGTCTTTGTCTTATTAACTCATCACAATCAGAATACACACCAATGACACATTCTCTCGCTACACCAGGAACAGCACCCAGGAATCCTGCTTTTCTATCTTTCTTTTTGCTTAATTCCTTTTCCCATTTGCGACTTCCATCATGAAACAAATCCCAGCACTAAATTCTGTTCACATTTCATCTTACTAATGGCAAAACTAACAGGCACCTCAATAAAACCAATGAAATATAAAAATTCTGTTCATATGGAATTTTGGGGTTTTCAGCTAAAGACATTCCAAGAAATACCCATACTGCTGGCTACCAAAAGTAAGGAATAGCTAAAAACCGGCAAATATTATTTAATAATGTTTAGTACAAATGGTAAAATTTAAACTACACAATCTACTGTTTCCACTGATTCTATATTAACAGGAGTGAATTGTGTGGAGGTATGTTACCTATAAAGGTAACACTGAGGAAAGGAAGAAGTATTTCTTGGCTTTGAAAAATGTTTCCCTGAAATAATAGGCCTACTTGTACTTCAAACTAGTGTGAGGGGACAGGAGCTGATGTGGGAGTGAGCAAGGGGCTCCTCAGCCCCCAGGTTTCAGCACCTCCCTAACCAGTGTTTGAGTTGCAAAGTTACACTGAAGCTGAATGGGGAGAATGATGCCCTGGACTGACGAGATACAGATATGATCCAGTAATTAATTCAAACCATGAAAGGTTCCTCCCCAAGAAACAGGAACACATAACCTCGTAAGTGAAATACAGCAACTGACAGGTTTAAAGGTTGCAGCCACAAAGGTGTCCTCTGGGCTAGTCCTCACACATGGTGAAATACCAGGGCACCGTTGCGAGGGCAGAGCGGATTAGCTTTATAAATTGTGCAATAACATTTTAGCATAAAGAAAGGGAGACACCTTTGCCCCCAGGCACAGGGCTTGGACTTATCAGGACGCTCTCCCCTGATACAGTTTCATCTCAGACCTGAGAGCCTGCCAACCCTTGTTTGGCCTTGGGACAGGTAAAGAGTAAATCATAAGCTGCAGTCTGGGGCTGTCTTCCTGGCGGCACCTTTTCAAGTCATGGCTACTCACATCAAGACAACCTTGACTTCTCATGTAAGGACATAACTGCCCTATGCTAACAAAAGAAATACCTTCTTTAGAACAGTTTGGTCTCATTTTGTGCATCTGGCATCTTGACTTGAGAGAAGAAAGTAACAACCAGCAGATTTTTAGCCATAAAATCAGCATGCTTGATGAGGAAGACCATGAAGATCAGACAGCAATAAACATCTGATGACTGAGGTAACACGAGAGCCTCAACTGAGAAATTCCAAGGTCCATATGCGAACAGGAATCGAATGCAACACTTCAGCACATCTGAAAATCTCTGACCAAAGTGAAATGGGATTTTTTTTTTCCCAAACAAGAATTAATTTCCTGCCCAGCATGAAACACATTAAATGAAATATGACATTTGATACTGATGGAGATTTCCCACCCTTATGGTGTAAGAAACCAGCAGAGGCTGAACCACTGTGAAGTTTCACAGGACTTGACATTGAAAGACAGAGGAAAGGCACTGCAAAACCAGCAGACACTGACCACAGAGCCCATGGTTAATGCCTAACTACATAAATGAAATGGCAATGTATGAAAATTCAGCAAGGGCATATACTACAGCATTTTAAACATCCTGAAAAGAAAATAAAATATTTACCATATTAAGTAGCCAAAATATGGACTATTTCTGTTCCCACAGAAGCATTTACGTACTGGCTCTGCATTACAGCCCTTTAACAGCTCTATATTCCTATCTACACAGAATCCTTCATATTAATCTAAGAAAAGTAATCACAGCTTAAGTGCTGTTAAGATAAAGCACATTGACTGTGAGTAAGTGGAGAGAGACAACATTATGATAACTCACATCACCAGCAATCCCAGCCTGAGAAATTCTTCCTTGCTGGGCACTCCAAAGACAAGCTAAAAGACAGGATGACTCTCAAAAGGCAAATTAATGAGCTCCCAGTCAAAACCAAAGCAGAAACCAGTCCCACCTAATTATCCATGTAAAAATAAGAGCTGCTTAAATATAAATAGTTAAAGAAAGTACATTGCCAGAAATTAACTAAAATAGCTCAGGGATATCCAGAAATTTTCCTTGCGTGTCAGGCAATGTTGTCAACAGTTTCACAATTAAAGTACCTGTTCGTAATTTAAGGATGTCCAGTTGTTACTGGAAAGTTAAGATTTGGCTAGAAGCCAAATTAGCTAAAAAGCCAAATTCATTAGAACAGCTTCCACCTCTAACAGCGCCAAAGAAGAAAGGCCATGAAAAAAGAATGATAGACAGGCTCATGAAACAGCAGCCAGTTTAAGGGTTTTCAGCAGAGAGCAACTGCTTCATGGTCAGATGAGACACTGAATACAAAATACCCAAACATGAGTCTGAGGAGAAAAAACAGAAATGAAAGAAACAAGATGTTAACTAAACCATCCTTGCACATAATGATGTTCAAACAGAACAAGCTCCTTAGTCACATTCTCTGCATTTCTTTAACATAATCTTCAGTTTGAAAAGCAGGGATCAAATGGAGCAATTTCCATACTCCCTGTAGCAACTCACTAGGAATGAAGAGTAGGAAAGAGCTCACACCTAACAAGCTCACTATTTAAAGACACAAAGAAGAATGGGAGGTTTGGCAAAGAGAGTCCCATATGGAAGAGTCCCACACAGTAGATCGTTCTTTCGGGACTAAATGGTGCTGAGAACATGACAAAAGTAGAGTAAGTTCATTTGACTGAAATCTAGACACACGGAATGTCCTAACCGAGGAATATCCAGACTGTAGGTCTGTCATGCTGGAGGTAGGAATGATGATCTCCCCCAGGGTAGCTTTGCTTCAGCATCAGTGGGAGGTCCCCAGTACTGAGACCTCCGAGCTACTCAGAGCTCTGTCCTTCCCCCAGCCTCACCTGCCCTTTTCCACAGATGTGCACAGTCTCTTTTTGCCCTCTCACACATCCATACATTCAAGGAGATTCCTAGGAAAGACTCCGTCCAGGTCAGCCCATAAGCACATAGTTACCAGAGAGTGGTAACACTATACCCAACTCATCATTCATCATCCATTTATATATTATATTTTCCCTTCTGAAGCAGACCAAAGGAAACTAACAACTCCCTGAGCTAAGGAAGTATCATGAAAGTATGAAAAGAAACCACTCATTACTCATATGCAAGGCAGACTACAAGGAAGCTAACAAGTAAAAAACCTTGCATTTCCACAACTGGCTTGCTCCCAGCTCGCATCAGCTAAAATTAGCACCCTATTGAATTTACTACGCGCGCGTGCGTAGGTATGCTCTCAAATTAGCCAGTTTGTTAGCTCAGCATCCTCCCACCACAAAAATGAGCTTGTTCTGGCCTCATTTATAAAGTTGCAAGAAATAATTCTATTCATTAAAGCAGGACCAAGCTCAAAATGTTACTGTGTCTGAAAACATAGCCACTGATTTAACAATGTACTGTACAGTGGATTTGGAATAGATACTTTCCATTTACTATCAGGAAGATGCTTTTCCAGTGATTTTTTATAATGTTAATTTGTAAAATGTCCCTTTGAAAATTATACTTGCAGGTTGGAATCTCTTTTGCTGAAGTGTCACTCAGAAAATTTACTATACTTGTCAGGAAAAGTCAAAATACTGTTACTTTAATATCCCATTAATGTTTTAACCAAGTTCTCATAATAGCTCCAAATGATGGAATGTTCAATTTAAAACTGTAAATCTGTTTGTCTGCCTGTCAAAACAACACCAGCTCTTGCTATGTCTAGCACCAGCAGTGGATTTACCGAGCAGATTTCAGCTGCTAGTAGTCTAAACTAAATGTACTAACTGAAGAAAATTAAAATAGAAATAACAGATACAGACATTGACTCACAATGCAGGAGGTTTACAGGAGCCAGAAAACTTCCCTGAGTTAAGCCCGTATTCTAACATTTTCTCTCAGAGCATAGAACACATTAACATCTCCATTTTTACCAGTTTGCCCCCACATGCAAAGTGGGGACATTAAAATGTACTTAACTGTTGAAGACAAGAGAAACGAAAAATGGGGTTAAATGATATCAGAGACTATTTCTGTTCCCACAGAAGTCAGGAGAGTTTTCTCACTGTCTTTTGTGGGCACAAACCTCTGCATTAAACATGCCTGAAGACAGAAAGGACCTTTCAAGTTGCCACTGTTGTTATTAGCAGCACACAATGTTCCTTTAATGCGAAAACATCAGAGATTTTAAGAATAGATGTGACTTCATGAAAACGTGAGATCTTGTACTACATGAGCTATAGACATGAATAGTTTCTGCATTAAGCCAATCGTGGCTGTCTGACCTGATGTAAATATTTTAGGAAGATACTTCAGTCTTGAATGCAAGCCTTATAGATTGACACACAGAGAACAATTTAAATAAACTACCTCTCAGATAGATGTATTGACATACTCAAATGTAGATACAAACACCTGATGAAATCAGAGATCAGGAAAATGCACAAGTGAATTGCATGAAATCTCACTGCTAAGTGGTAGTTTTGACCACTTTGAAATTAAAAGGTAGGTAGTTCTGGTGTATGTCAAAAAAAAAAATAAAAAGGCAAGCTAATCCTCTCACCAGCGTTAAGTAACAAACACGACATTACTGTAACTTTCAATATTTGAAGATTATATACTTCCATTTAGAACGACTGTATTTCTACCCCATATGGTTGCTGAAGATAAGGATGAAAAGATGAGAAGAATCAAACGAAACTTTGGATCTTGGTTATGTACTTTGCCCAAAAAGTAAGGCAGTTTCCTACAGATACAAAACAGCAAGAAAATGTTTTGGACTAATGATAGTACATGGGTACCACACAGCAGCAAAGAATCCAGAGAGCTCCTGTGCCTGTGAACCTCCTGGAAAAATCCAGGGAAACATCTGAGGAGGATGACATCACACTAAGCTAGTAACTCAAAACATGTAAATTGTTTAGCATCACATTTCCAGATTTTTGTTTGATATCTCCCCTTCTCATTCCACGTCCTATTCCCCCCAAGTGGAAGAATACACTATTGACTGCAGCTGTCTGGCTGTGTTCAATGCCAGTTTGGATGAGCCTTTGAGCAACCTGGTCTAGTGAAAGGTGTTCCTGCCCATGGCAAGGGGGTTGGAAGAAGCTGGAACTAGATGATCTTTAGAGTCCCTTCCAATCCAAACCATTATACGATTCTGTGATAGCCTAGGAAGCAGGGCACATCACCAGCATGCAGTGCTCCCACCTGCTTTTCTGGAGAGATGTAATGGCAGAAAGCAGGAATGGGAGTGCCTGTGAGGAGGGGAGAGGAGGGAAGGGACCTGGCTGCTCCTTTGGGGCCAGATGGTGGGCTGGTGAGAGTTATCTGTAAGCTGGGACATGACAACATGAAAACAGCATCAATCTTTAAGGTACATATGCAATGCTTTGTTTATCTAAGCTGAATGCTGGTGTATTTATAATAATTTATTTCAAACTCGCTCTATAATTTTGTCAACAACATGCATTCATTTAACAAGAGGGCTGAGAAAGCAGAGAGGGTTTGGAAGAACTCTGAAGATACAAAATATGTCTACCATGAATCTGCACCAGAACTTACATTTTTGAACTAAAGTCTCATGCTCACATTTATAAAGACAAACCTCCTCAGTCAAATCTCAGTGCTGTTCAGTTTACCAGAAAAATAATATTCTGGTTAAAAAAACAGCAGATGGGCAAACAAGGTAAAGGGCATTTAATTTTGATTGCCTCTCCTCCATGCCAACACACTGCTTTGAAGGGACTGCAAGTGTGGGAGGGGAACATATGTGCATGTGGATTGTGCATCTCGGAGAGTATTTGCTGGGGAACGCAATCTCTCCTTTCTTTTCTCTTTCTATGCATGGCAGCTCAAAGGTCTGCTCACTCCATGGGTGGTTCCACTCAGCTACACTGGAACTAAAGGAAGCAAGTGGAGAGTCATGTTCTGCATGCAAAGAGTGACTACAGAGCCACTCCACCAAACACTGCTTCAGCCTTCAGGCTTCAGAGACAGATCAGCACCCACTGAAAATGATGACGGAGGCTTGAGGCAGCTCCATGACAGAGGCTGGAAATAAAGGTGTACTTGAACAGCGCCCCCGAAGTTGCTTGGACCTTGCTGGAGTCCAAACCAGGGCTTTGAATGGTTCTGTTGAGGTGGTTTCTCAGTGAGCACTGACAGAAGCTGCTGCCATTTGAACAATCACTGATCAAATCAAGCAAAACTCTCGAAGCTGCCAACAATGTTTCTGTATCTCAAGAGAAATGTGAAGAGGCTCTACTAATATCAAAGCGTAAGACTCTGAAAAGAGAGCTGATCTTGGTGAAATTCTGATACAGTCTTAGGGACAAACCCGTGGTACCTCTGGAAAGTATCATGACAGATCTGCCACAACTGGCCTCTGGAATAAGTGACAGCAACTTAGATTCATCTTCACAGACTAAAAAGTGAACAGCTATGCTGAGGATCTGAAACTGATGACACAGAAGAATAAACAGCTTAGTATTCAAATTCCTGCATCTCTAGCTGAAGGCAAGAAACTGAAAAAGCTCTTTAAGGAATGTGGAAAGGACAGAGTGAGAAACTACAGCAGGTTGATTGATAGGCAAATGACAGACTCAAATAGGTGTTAAATAGACCTTAGTACAGACCCTTTAACTCAAGTGGGTACTCCAAAATGAGTATTCACTATCAGAACCGGCAAACTGCAAGGGACCAACATTAACGCTTTCAAGGATCTGAAACTTAAGTAACAGCTTATTCCTTCCTCCTATTGTAGTGGTTTTGCTCAAACCACCACAGCTATTTATGGCATTGCCTTTTCTGGGGGTGAGACTAGGTGTGCTGCAACAAAAAGAACCACCAGAACACGGATCCTCCTGGTTCATGCTATGGAACACAGACCTTGAAGGAAAGGTGATGTTCAAGACGTAACTATTCCCATGCTTCGTTTGAATAAAGTCAGCTGCAATTGTTGAGGTAGCATATAATACAAAGCCTCAAGTCCGTAAGAGAAAAAACAGGCTCTTCCTTGAAGCTAGACAGAGAGGTATCCTTCTGGGAAGAAATCAGGAGAAGAGACTGGCAGATGCCTGCATGCCTTTAAGAAGATCTGGAAGTATGAGTTCAGGATGGTTTTGTTATATTGTATACAGCCTGCAGAGACAATCAGTAACCTGTTTAAAATTTTACCTATTGAAGAAATAGGTACAGACAGTACACCCATCTCCCCCTTTCCTGCACGTGATCATTTTGGCTGGGATCGAGCTAATTTTCTTCACAGAGGCTCATATGAAGCTGTGTTTGGATTTGCGCTGAACACAGGGATGTTTCCATTACTGCTGAGCAGGGCTTGCACCGTGTCAAGGCCTTTTCTGCTCCTCACAGCACCCCCCAGCGAGTGGGCTGGGGGTGCACAAGAAGTTGGGAGGTGACACAGCCAGGACAGCCGACCCCAGCTGACCCAAGGGATATTCCAGACCATATGGCATCATGCTCAGCATATAAAGCTGGGGCAAGAAGAAGGAAAGGAGGGGGACATTATGAATGGTCATTTATCACTGTTACATGTGATGGACCTCTGCTTTCCTGGAGATGGAAGAACACCTGCCTGCTGAAAGGAAGTTGTGAATGAGTTCTTGGTTTTGCTTTGCTTGAGTGCCTTTTGCTTTATCTATAAAACTGTCTTTATCTCCATCCAGTTTTCTCAGTTGTACTCTTGTGATTCTCTCCCCCATCCCACTGTGGGGGAGTGAGTGAGCAGCTGTGTAGGGCTTAATTGCCAGCTGGGATTAAACCTTGACATTGCAGAAAGTCAAAAAATTGATCAAACATGGGCAGCAGCTTATTCAGAGGGATGAATTCACACCTGACAAACAACCAGGACCGTCTTCAAGCGTAAACTCCAATGAGGCTGAGGAACATATGCATGTCTCCAGTCCATCCCAGACCACCCTGTAATCTGAGGACACAGCAATAGCCATGAATGAGAAGGAGAATGAAGAAATCCATCTTCCATCTTATCCAGAAATTTATCATTGATCCTTTTGGCTGTGACATGGCAAGAAGCAGTTACCTGAAATGATGGAGTCTTAAGAGCCTGAGAGACCCCAGGATTGGTAGGCAACACAGAGTATACATCAGGCCATGAGATGGTCCTTTTGGAAATCCGTCATCCATTTTCTGGCAAATCTTGGTGCTGCTAGAGTTTGTCAGCAACCTGAGTTCCCTGAACATTTGCAGAAGCAGAGAGAGAGAGATTTAGGTGGCAGTCAGCATTGCTGACACCAAGCATGGAGATAGCCAAGTTAGTTCCACTACTTCTAAGGAACACAATGCCGGTGTTGGTGGGGCTGGTGTACCTAGGACCCAGAGTGCTGTGACAGGCAAAGAACTGCTGCAATGGATAAAGCAGGAAACAAAATGCTTACAGCACTTCAGGGGCTGGACTGTTTCTGAGGATGACCAAATCAGAAGCCTCTGTGGTAATCACAAGGATCTGAGAGAACTTGGCTTTACTTGTCTGGAAGGGAGAAGACAGAGAGACATCCTTGGGACGGCTTTCTTATGATGGCCAGTGGCAGATCAAAAATAAAGCAGTTGCATTCACCTGAATGCTTTCCAGCCCACAATACTGACTGAGTCCCAGAGCAGAGAAAACTTTCACTGCCTTCTCAAGGAGTTTTGTGTAGTTCAAGCTCACCATCCCTTCCAGGTTTTACAAAACACCACGTGGAGCAAGACCTTCTCTATCACACTAATGAAACCCCGTAGCTGTGTCAGAAGTCAAAATTCAGCCCCAAAGCAGGGGCACACCCAATGTGTAAAAGAGTGAGCGTTGGGAGATATCAGCAAAAATAAGGAGAAGCATGGTTTCTCCTCCTGAAAATTCAGAGTGGCAATTGGGCAGCAGAGAGAAAATGAAAAGACATCAGAGTTAGCCACCTTGCACACTCGCAGAGCAAGAAGCTGAGCACAGCTCCTAATGAACATGTTTCCAGTCTCAAGTGGTCATTTGAATCAAGGCCATTTGAATACCCATAATTTGTGGACTATCACTTCAAAAAATAAAAAAACAGGTCCTCCAGTTGCAACTTTATATTAAATAACCAAGGTGCAAACTTGAAAACTATGTCTGCCCATTTACTGGCTCATCTGTGCTTGAGTCCAACTCCAATTTGCACTTAATTGGATTACTATAGCTAATAGCAAAATGAGGTGTTAAATACATGTATTTCTGTAGTCAATTCAATTCAACTTGAATCCCACACATTTATAAAGTTATGATTGACCAGTGCACAATGCTACTCAGCAGAAACTCAGCATGATTAAACTTAAGAAAAACTTCTCCCTGCAATACATTGTGCCACTGACAGCTTCTCTGACAGAGCAGTAGTTAACTTATGATAAATTCCACAAAATTACATTTCTTAATCATTTCAGATAGGAAATAAACAAATCTAAAGTGATCTAGATGAATTGAAAACCAAAATAAATTAACCAAGAGGAAAAATCTACAATCATAGTTCACATGAATCTGTATACACTGGATTGTGATTTAGAATAACTTATGTGAATATGTGCGTATTTTTGTTTACTTGTTTAGCTCAAAACACGTATTTTCTTTTTTCCAGCAGCCTTCAGAGTGTAAAGCTTCAAATAAATAATTTTGTTTACTTCATATTACCAAGAATGTGATCTATTCAGGCATTTAAGAAACTAAGAAAATCCCACAGTGGCAGAGGACAGTTTTAATTCGAAAAGAGTAACTTTTTTTATCTCAGTTATTTCTATATGACTTTCCAATGTAAAAATTTATTTTTCAATTTCCAGCCATAAGAATTTAGGCTAAAAGCCAAAATTTAAGTCAAATCTCTCTTTGATTCCGAGATGCTGAAAGCTGAATGCTACCACCACATAAACTTTTGTAACCCCATCCCTTTCAGAGTACATCACTAAGTTTACACTAGAGAATTTATCTTCCTTTATGCAAAGATGTTACTGGGCCACACATGAGAACAAATGCCTGAAAGCAGAGGTTAGCTCCTCTTTATTTTGAACATGTCCATCACAAAAATGCATCCAGAGCAGTATTACTTTTGTGAGACCAACAGCAACAAGAACAGACAGCTATGCCTTATGTGCCAAGTTTTTCAGGGTTGGATGACAATACCACCCATCAATGATACACTAAACAGAAATACATAAGAAATATTTAATAGAAGGTCTAGTTTGTTAAAAAGTCTCTGCAAACATTTGAAGGTCTGATATCTAGCCACTTATGTTTTTTCTCGTCCACCTTTTACAAATGCATAGAGCAACATCACAGTCCTGGTACTCCTATCAGTTTGTATTAAACATCTTGAAATATGAAACCAGCTACAAGTTTGGAGAGAAGAAAGCTGAGCAAAATGTGGATGAGATTTATAAAATTATGAATGCAGTGGATAAGGTGAGTGTAGAACTGCTATTTAATGATTCACAGTGCTTGAGCTAGGGTGCACCTGTTGAAAATGGAAGAAAAATTGGAAACTGAGGAGAAAAGATAAAATAATGTATTTTTAATGTCATTGCTAGTGAACTACTGCAGTTTGCTGCCAGAAAATGTTGGGTGCAAACAGCATTTAATCAACTGTACTCATAGATAACAGCTCCATGAATGTCTAGATAATAAAAGGATGAGGCAGACATCCCTAAATCCAGTGTGTGTGGACTTCATTAGGAATAGGCTAAAGAAAGTGGCCAGGCTTGTGTGCTGTTCTTAAACAATATGTCCTACTCCCTCCACTAGAGACCAAATGCTGGGCTGGAGAGACCCTGCTGAGATCCACTTGGGTATGTCTTCTGCTCTCTAATAGTCAAAAAGTTTTGAAGTTCATTGTTTTGAAAAAGATAATAAGCCTTCCAGGAAAGAGCATCAACAATTTAAAGCACTGTTCACAGATGTGTGAACAGTGCCCAGGCCAGATGGGCAGCTCACTACCACTGAAAGGTAAATGCCTGCCCACAAAAAGACAAAGCACTGACACCAGATACTAGAAAGTATCTCATCTGCCAAATCCAGCAGCCCAAGAGAAGTGAGGCTGCTGCTGCTCCACGCCCCGAGGTCCAACCAGTAGGCAAGGCTGAAAATGTTTTCCCAAGAGGGACATATACACAGCTCAAACACATACACGCCATACATACGTACACACATATGGACATACGGGTCCTGGACAGACACTCTGAGCACTCCTACCTCATCCTGCTCCTTGATCTGGATAAGCAGGGCAAAGGTCCACCAATGGAAATATATCTATGCATCCAAGCTGGATTTCACCAGCAGCTTGGCTCAGAAATTCAGTCTGCCCAGTAGCCACCCCTGGATCCCAGAACCCCCAATTGCTGCACCTGGACGTACCAGCCCTCAGAGTTGCAGCCCCACTCCAGTTGCTGGTACAGAGCACTGCACACACAGCCAGAACTGTTCAGGACTCCCCTGTTTCCTATAGCCCCCACTTCCGTGTGGAGATATGGAAGAGACAGGACAGACTGTGCTGGTCAGGAGCAGAATGTGCCCAGACAAGTGTCCTGGCCAGCCCCAGCCAGCACCCAAACCAATCCTTTTATTCAGTTATCACTCTACTTCCCAGATATGTTCCTTCCTGTATCACCTATATCGCTCACTCTCTCCACCTTTTGCTCATCTCCTGGACATTCCAGGTAGTATGACCTGAGCAATCCCCAAAAGCTTTTCCTCTGCACCCTGCAATGTGTCCCACACTCCCAGCTAGCAACACTGTTAGTCCAAAAAGTGAACTGCAGAGCTGCTCCCTGACTGCACATGGTGATGGTTTCACTCCTGGATACAGGCTGGGGCTCTGCAGGCACAGGCTTGAGGGGAGATTGGACAGGATCTCTCTGAGTCCTTAATCTGGGTTTCTTCCTGCCCCTGTGCTTCTCTAGGTTATAGAGATGACCTCTTGTGGCTCTCCCATGATGGGCCCAGTAGTAACCTGGCAAAGTTCTGTTTGGGCTCCCCACTCTGTGTCTGGGCATCCCCACAGCATGCAGATGAGATTTATCACACAACCAAACAAGTATCACTGCAGCCAGCCAGTCCTGAAATGCAATGACTTCCCACCAGCTTTCTAAGCTTTAACACACAGATTATATCTGCCACAGGTCATCTGTTTCTTAAAATAAGCTGTGATGATCAGTCCCTTTCCTCAGCATCTGTTGGAAATCATCACATATTGCTCACTATAAACCAAATACAGTTATTAATGATTAGGTAAATCACATAATGAACTAAGGGTTAGCACAGGCTGTAGTCAAAAATGTGCAGGTCCCTGATGCTACAGCTTCAGCAATCTCATCAAGGTCAAGGCAGCTACTTGAGTGGTTAAAACAAAGCCTTTGCGTCTCAGCTGAAGTGGGACATTACAGACACAGCCCCTGATCCACAGACAGATATGCCTGGGGTCTCATCCAGTGCCCAGCCAAGATAAGTCTTTTCAATGACACAGGAAGGTTTTGGACCAGCCTCTAGGATCATAATACTTTATTTAATTTTCTGTTTTATTTTTTGGGGTTTGTTATTACCTCTCTGTTGGTCGTCTGTTCCATTAAGTTGTTTTTGTGCTTCTTCAATTTTGTCTGCAAGAAACAGAAGTCACTATTAAAATACATGTATAAAAAAGGCAAGATTGTAGTAAGTCATTTACTGAAATCAGTCTTGAAATATCTATTTATATTTAGGAGTGATATCATTCATGTGTAAATATGTGGTATATTATGAGTAATACAACCATATAAAATTTTATCATGTTTTACCATGGAGGCTACTGACATGTTAAATTACACGGAACAACAGAAAGAAAAGCACTGGCATCGGATCTGCAGTCAACAGCTAATTCCACTGTAGCTTCCTACTATCTATAATAATGTGTGCAGTCAGGGGGCTCTTTGGAATAGGTATCATGGTGCATTACAGACTCTTTAATACAGTTTTGAAAAATGCTGTTAGAACAAGTCAATGTTGCATTAAACACAGTGAGAGGAACAGCAAACAGGATTTGCTAAGTGAAGCAATGGAGCCAATACTGTCTCATGGGAGCAGCAGGGGGTGAGAGGTAGCCCCCACCTTATTCCTCTGTGAAGCTACCAGAAATTCACACACACACAGCAGGAGCAAAAGGAGGTTCTGAGACTCCCAGCCTGTCTTTGCAGTTCACCTGCTGCCCCTCAGACACACTGGTGTTGGAATGAGAATTGTGCTTCTCCTGCTGTTGAACACAAGGTCCTGTGGGAAGGGGGGACCTCATTCTGCACGTGTGCGTGTTTGTCTGTGCAGAGCAAGAAGCAAGAAAAGGTGCAACTGGAGTGAATAAAAATTCAAGATGGATTTTCTCTTGGTAGCAAATAGTCCTCTGCATAAGTTCAGGATAAAAGGTTGTGTTGGTAAGAAGCAGCAGAACTGTGAGAGGCTGAGCTCTCTCTCTCTGGATGTTCTGAGCATCAAACTATGGCCTGACTGACCAATATCTGAGCTTGGAATACAGCTTTCAGATATAAATGATCATTTTCTAAAAAACCTGTGAAAACCTTTTTTTATGGTATTTTTTTTTTCCCCCTGGTGGTGTCAGTTTTTATTGAACTAAATTGAAAGAACAGAATGTAACTGGATTCATCCTAAACCTCTCAGACTCTATTGGTACAGCTCAAGAAATACCAGACTTCATGGCTGCCATACACAGAAGGAGGACAGCTCTGCAAAGTCCTCACCTCTTTCTTCACAAGCATGGAGGCTTTACTCCATCTGACTTTTACTAACCCTTGCTATACAACACAAGGTTTCAAAAAATGGCCCTTTCTTCAACACAATTCTTAGTAAGTGGGTTTAAATGACTTCTCTATTATTTATCAGCTGAACCACTCAAGCATGTTGGAACCATTTGTTCACAGCTGAAGTCTGATATTGTTTCTTGATTATTTCCTCAGTAGAATCAAATAATTATAACTGAATCAAACCCTTCTTGCAGCTTTTAAGACTGAGCTTTGTCGAGCTGCATTTCTGCATTCTGCATTTCTGTTTTTCAGAACAAGTACCAGATTTCCTTTCTCATTAAAGCTCAGTAACTTCTCTGTTGTACATTGTCCCAGAGAATGAACCAGAACATCTCACAAGGGTGTTAACCGAGCAGACTCCCAGGGCTTCTCATGAGAAAGACTACTACTGCAGTTTTAAAAGCCAAACTTCTTCCTGCTTCCTCTGGGATTAGTGAGACATATACACATATTTAAAGGAAAGTTTTATCACATTTTCTTTTGTACTGACTTACTGGCAGCTGAAGAAAAGCACAAACAACTCAAAAAGAGCACAATCCTTCACCATCTCTTTACCAAGCCAGCTATGCAGGCTTACTTAAACACAGCAGGCTCAATATTTAATGCTTTCCTGGATTATAGCTATAGCTGAAATACTAAATGTGTTAATACATTTTTTTTGTAGAAAGGGCTGTAAGTAACCATTTCTAACAAAAATATGAGGAACTGTAAACAAAGCATCTTTTATATACATGTGCCACTAATACTGTTAGAGGAAAATGTATCTAGCAATCCTACACTGTTTTTCCACAGACTGTTGTTGCTTTACAGAAATGTGATGGAATAACCAATTTACAAAGTTGCAGGACAGCTGATAAAGTACATGAACACACAAGAAAAAAATAAGTATCAACAAATTACCCATGTAAATGGAGCTGTAGATTTTACCAAAAGGTAAAAAGAAATCAAACCCATAGTCTGGCTCTCAAACTCACTTCCCCTATGCTTCGAGATATATTTAATGCACAATATATGGTGTTTCTGCCTTCAGAGTAAATGTTTTGTCAGCAAAACTTACACCTAAGTACACAGAAAACAGTCATTTCATTATTAAAATAATTATCTGCATATTTCACATAAATGCTACAAGAAATATATGCATTTAAATTCACAATCATGCTACTTTTTAGAGAAAAATTATTTAAGTATTTTGGAATCATGCTACATGAGATTGTCAGAAAGATTAAAGGCTTTGATCTCCTTAAATAAATTCTCTCCCTCTCTCATTGGAAAAAAAAAAATCAGTTCCTATCAATAATTCCCAGCCAATTCTTTGTCAGACTGTAATCGCAAGCAAAGAACCACAGATAACAGGAATAATAGCAAGGTAAACAGGTGCTTGGTACACAGCCAGAAAGTCTCCTACACTTCCTGCATCTCCTGATACATTTTCCCCAAGGAGTTATATTTGCTGTGTATATTTCTTCATACCTGTGGCGGTATCCCTGTGCAGAACAGTTCTGAACACTGTGAACACTGAAAAATCTTGGTGTTGGTGCTGGAAACCAAAAGCAGTGATCTAGACTGTAAACGAGGCGTGGGTATTAACATCAGTCTGGGGCTAAATGTTTAGTTGGGGCCTACATCCTCCTAATGGCCAGCATCACATGCTACCCGCTCTGGCTATTACACCACGGCATGTCTGAACCATCCTATGAAATCTGCCGCAGCTGCTTCCCGCCCTGCCGCATTTTACAACTACAGATCCAACACAGCCAACTGCCTGACAAACGGCTCTGTTTCAGGCTGGAGGGAAGAACTGGGTTATCCCTAAGGGCCATGGAGCAGGTGGCAAGAGCAGGCTTAGAGCCAAGTACCCCAGCAACACCAAAAGGCAGCCTCCCCAGGTCTTCTGCCAGCTCGCATGTATGCCAGCAATAACTTGCTAACTACATCAAATTGATATTATCCAGTCATCTCCTTCTCTTGTGTGCCATTAAATTAGCTCTGTCAAACATCTTAAGGAAAATTATTTCAGCCAATATACCACATTCTGTCATAATTACATTATAGGTGCTCTAATGGTGCACACCTTTGAAAATGCTTTATAAGCAAAAATATACCACACAAAAATCATCTGTAAAGCCCAGGAGGAACTGAAAACCGAGAAGTCCTCTATTAATTGCAAATAATATTATCCAATCCAATAATTGGTTGGTTTTATATTATTTCAGAATTAAACCCATGATACTGTCTAACCTGAACATTTTACAAAGGAAACATTTACTGATCACTGGAATAGTATCTGCTTCTACTAGGATAAGAGAAAGCCATTTAACTAATGGAAATTTCTAATACATGCTAGGGTATAGCACCCTCTTCATTTCCCCTACGTGCCAGAATAGTACATATCTTGACTACTGTAGTGTGAGGCCTATGCTAATGTCCCCAACCTTCAGCAGACAGACTCCTGGTGTAGCATACATCTAGAAGCAAGTGACAGTGACAGACACACTCTCATTGAAGATGGGACACTTCTCACCAAGTGCTAACTAGAGGGGAAAACATAGAGCTGCAATGAAAGAGGAAATCATCATATGCATCGCTGTAGAGAATGGAGATTCCATGTGACAGCAGTCACATGAGTCAATGAGCCACAGAGCCAGCTCTTGGTTATCCCATGCAGGTGCATGCCACAAAAATGCAAATCCCATGTAGCATCATATAATAGTTTTATTTATACATTATATATATAAAATACATATATACACACACATACCTGCATGTGTGTAAAAGAAAAAGCATATGCACAATGGCTTTTCTTACTCCAGCATGAAACCTTTTCATCCTGTTCTCAAACACAGCTTTCCCAGCAGGTATCTGCTGTGTGGAAATATCATCACATTCCTTGAGGTTTTAAATACATAATGTAACTGTGCTTTTTAGGAATGCAAGGAAGGAGACTGGCATGCAGTAAAATATGCTTCTTGTTTTACACACCTCCCGCTGTGAAAGATCATTACGAGGATACCAACAGTCTGAGTTAGATATGGTGGTGCTGTGGTGGGGTTTTAAATGAAAAAATAAACCAGATTTTTCAGCAGGCTTACAGTCTCTATTTTTGGTCTTCACTGAAAGATATAACCTCACAGATTTTAATTAATTCACAAATAAAATGTAATTTACAGGGTTTTTTTAAAAGATATCATCCCATTAATGTATAAAACCTTGAATATGTCTAGTACTCTGTGTATTAGATATGCATAATGAATTTTCAGTAAGATTTTAAAGGCCTTATTTATATGGTGAGTTAAGGAAAATAAAGGCTTGGGACTTTCAGCAAGGAAAGCAGAAATACTGAAAAGTGTGAGGTTTGCAAAATACAAACCCAGTAACTTCCGACAGCAATTTAAGCTGGAGCA
>VZRQ01000592.1:91395-114517 GCA_013397975.1 Machaerirhynchus nigripectus
CTCTCCAGTGTCCCCAGAGCAGCACAATGAGATGACTTTGTCCTGTTGAACAAGTCACCCTGCTGCGTACAGTGACAACACAGAGGAACGAAGTCACTGAGGAAGACCTACTTTTAAGCCTTCAGGAATGCCTACAGTGGAGTGGTGGGTGTGAAAAGTTCATTAGGCTTTTGCAAAACTCCCAAAAGTGAGTATTTTTCTTTGCACATATTCGCATGTGCCTGTATCACTGTAAATAGGGGAATTTTTTGGCTTCTTTTTTAAGATGTACAATTGCTGTTTTAAAACAATAAAAAGTGCTTTGTTTTGGTTTTCTTTAATCACACATACTCTGGTTATGGACAAGTGGAAAATTAACAGATTTAGACCATTATGGATGCTGAGAACAGGCTATGACATCAAAACTTTTAAAAATACAAGCTTATATCTTGCCTGAAAGGCTAGAGTTATATCTTCAAATATTTATTCAAAACAACTGGAAGGAAAATGTCAGCATATTTTTTCCCTTCAGTTAAAGACAAGTACAATTCTCAGGCCTTAGGCCTGAGTCATCCTAAAAATACCTCCTGCAAAACAGCTCAGATGGCAGCAGATTTTTTTCTTGCTTTCTCATAAATTGCACTCTCTTACCTTACTGCATCAGAAGGCATTTGAAAAGTAATTTAGAAAATCGTTTTGCATTGGTTTTTAGATGGACACAAAGAAAGATGTCACTTCAATTATTTTTTTCTCGCATTGATCATCTAGATCAGGGGCAGAAAAGAAAATCAAAGTGACAAAATATTCTTCAGCTGAAGTACATTAATGCAATCAGTCTGTATGCACTGGGCAGTACTACTGAAAACAATTGTCAGCGGGTTTTTATTTGGGGGGGGAGAGGTGTGTGCACAGCTTAAGAAAAACACTGATGAAAGTTCAAAACGCTGCATTTTCCACCACTACTTAAATTCAGAGAGCAAGTGGAAAGAGGCCGAGTCCCTGCGTGGAAATCTCTGTCTTCAGACTACTGAAACCCACCAGGCTAATGTGCCAGTAACAAAGTGCTTCACATTTCACTGGATGAGAAGTATGCCTGAAAGCATTTATTATTAAATAAATTAAACAAACTCATAAAAAAAATACCCTGAGCACCAGATGGGTGGTGCAGAGCTGCACATCGTATGAATCATAGAATGGTTTGGGTTGGAAAGAGCCCTTAGAGATCGTTTAGTTCCAGCCCCCGAGCCATGGGCAAGGACACTTTCCACTAGACCGCTTAAAGCCCCACTCAAAGCTAACCTGGCCTTGAACATCTCCAGGGCTCAGATTTGACATGGAGGACCTGAGCGCAGCCCCATATCCCATCTGAGCCATTTCCCACCTCCCCCAGAGGGAAGACCCATGCTCCAAGCAGCAATGCCCATGCAGTGCAGGCAGGGCAGGAAGGGCAGCCACACGAAGCCAATGAAAGAAGCAAAGATGATGCAAGCTTGGAGCATTTCCCGGATGGCAGGTTCCCTTGGCACAGCAGGCGGTGTTTAATCCCAAGGCACCCTGCCTGCAGCTGTGGGTACCCACCTGGGACTGGGGAGCATGCAGAAGCGCCCACGCTCCACTGCAAGGGGGCTGTGATGCTTGTCTTTCCCTTTTGCTAGGAGGAGGAAAGGCTCTTTACAACCTGCTAAAACAAGAACGCCGTAGTCCTAATGTGTTTTGGTTAACTGAGATGAATCCCAAGACTTCCTTTAACCAGCTAATTAAGAAAAAAAAAAAAAAGAAAAAAACCCTAACCCAAAACCCCAGAGTCTTGCCTGTACAAGGAGCCCATTAGGTTAATTGGGAGGCGGTGCAGCCGGTGGGATGCTGCCTCTTGCCCTTCCTCAGGGAGCATGGGGCTCAGCAGGCCCCTGCATGTCCCCACACTGCAGGACAGCCTCCAAACATGAAACCCGACCAGCCGAGCCGGGGTCCTGACTGCACCCTGGGCATGGCAGCGCCGTCCCTCTGTGCTGAAGGAGGGGACCCTGCACCCAGGGCTGCAAGGGCTGGCAGACACAGGCAGCTGAGGACGCCTTTGATGGCCCCAAGTTTCCACCACTGCCTTCCTGCCACAAAGCAAACACCATCAAAGCTGGAAGACAGCAGCAAGAAGGCATTTCACGAAACCCACTGGACGAGGCACTCTCCTCACTCAGATTTAAATCTACTTTTAATTAGACACAACTCTTCTGTCCCCATACATTTCCCTTTTCCAGTTTAATGAGGAACACTCAAGATTAAAAGGAAGAGATCAGATGAGGAAAGACAGTTTCTTCATCTTCGTAGTTTCATACTGTGGGAACTTGACACTTTTTGGCGTATGGTTTGTTTTGTGGTTTCTGCTTTCCAGTTGGGGCTTAGAGAATCACAGCACCACGGCTTAGTGAGTTGCCAAATGCTGAGGCTGGTAACTGATAGCACAGATGTCCCCAGCCTATCAAAACTGCAAGGTAAAACCGATTAAATCTCAAGTTTGTCCAATACTACTGGGTCTGAAGACTGTTTGTACAGCTGTAAGAGAGGGGGTAAAAAAGGCCTCTTAAATTATGTAAATTCAAAACAACTAGTAGGGTGATGCAGCAGCAGTCATTCTATTAAGAACTATAAACTACTTTTTTAAACATCTAAATTGAGATTTTAAGCAATTTAAAATGTTCTACTAGTCATTATAACCTTGACTAATGATGTGTTTGATCAGTTTTTCAGAAAAATTTGATGCATTTTCATTTTAATGTCAACTTTGAATGCTCATCATACTTCCTGCCATATATAATTAATTGCATTTAAAAATGAAGAACTCATGACAGATACTTTATATAACCCTGCTGAAAACAGAAAATGGAGATCCTCCTTTTATTATTCTTCATTTTAGGAAAAAAAGAGGCTTGTATATTTGAAAATACAATCTATAATCTCCAGGTTAAATTTGTATCAGCAATGATCTCCTATACTGTATATACAATAAAACAGTTAATGCAAAAGCTGTATATAAATTAAACACATCATGGCTTTATCCTTGCCATCACATATATTACTCAAATATGGTAAGGGCTCCTGATGAGGCTGACAAGGTGTATGTGCATAAATTACATAAGCACTTTACATATGAAAGCAAATTCTCTCCCTGTGTCATTTATTTGTGATTGGGGAGCTTTCAATCTTGTGTTTGTTTGTTTGTTTACATGATTTGAATTTTTATTATGAGGCTTTTAAACTCATTAAAAACTGAGCACGGGAGGTGGTGGGGAGGAAGAGGATTTTTGGATGACTGTTGCCTTACAGAAGGATATAGCAAACAGCGAGGCACCTGTGGGGAGAGGCACAATAGTTGCCAAGCATAAAATTTCAGAAGTGTAGGTGAAGTATCTTTAGAAATACCTCCTGCCTGGCACCTTCTCACCCTGCGTAAGCCAACACGCAAGGGTGGCACTTGCCACCGCCAGTTCCTTTTCCACCTGCCCCACAAAGCCAGGTGATCCAGCATCCTCTGTGTGCTTCTGAGAGCACCGGCTGAGTCGCCAGAGATAATTCCTTTACACATTGTCTCCCTCCGGTACCGAATTACAAACACAAGTACTGATTGCATTCCATTTGCATAGCTCCTAATTAGCCATCTAGCACAATAATTACCCCATCGCTAGCTATGCTGATCCTACGGCATTGTTCTGCCCCACTGCCAAATTTCAGCTGCCTACCTAGGACAGGGTGATTACTATCACTAAAATCTGCATAATAATTACTTAACAGCCTCTGGGGTATTCACTGTTCCAAGGCTCAGTTTTGGCTTTCTGGGTGTTTTTTCTATACCTAACCCAGTATCAGTGTTAGAAGTTAAAATATTAAAGCCATGAGTTGCTCTAGTTCACCAGCTTCTCCAACCTGCTGCTAGGAGCACCTTCATACCTTCTGCACTGAGACAGGTTCCCTCCCCCAGCAGGTTTACTGGCCTATGATCTGTTGTCCCCAAACTGGAAAAAGGTGTGGTTTTCAATTATATATACATATATATATTTCTTTTAAGTCTGACACAAAAATTAAATAAATGCCAGTGAAATAACTGAAACCATTAAAAAAAAAAGCAACAAACCAACAGCTTTTCCACTGATTGGAAACATGTCAAAATAATAGGTGGAGCCCAAAGATTTAGTTAAATTCTGTATTTTCTCAAATACTGATCCTAAACCAAAGCAACAAACAGTGGAACCAGCCACTCCCCAGCCAAACAGGAGAAAAAGTTTGCATGCATCTTTTTGGTACTCCGAAAGCACTTGTTCTCAACTGCATGGCTGGTGAGGGAGGGCATGCCCAACACAAGAAGGCACAAAACTGGTTGAACAGGTAGAACAACACCAAGAGTTGGTGTTTCATCACCTGAGACAACAGTGCAGAGGCTTTCAGCAAGTTCTCTGAGGGGTCAAACTTCTCAGTAATTTCTTCTTCTCTTTCTGGACTTCCTCACACACTATGGAGCTTACAAGTCAGACATCAGGTAAGTAAGTACATTCAGCACTAGGAACCTACAGCACAAACAACCCTGTTTAAACAGAGATTAATTTTCTTAAGCTCAGCATATACCCTAAAAATTATCTCTTTACCGAGATTCTAAAGTGTCTATAGAAATAGTTTAAACTATTAGACCTTGAGTAGGCCTTTGGATACTGAAGTTCTTATAATTACCTGATATTAAGAGGGACAATAAATAGTACTGCTGGCTAAGGAAAAAGGAAGTTTTTGATGATTAACAAAAACCCAAACAAATCAAAAGCCCACAAGTCAAGCCAAAAGTCCAGCCCAACATGTTGCCTCCACATCACTTCATATTTATCTGCACTGAATTTCATTTGTCATTTTTGCAATATGGTTGCACAGCAACCTAATATCATTTTGAAATCCTTTGCATTTGCATTTGCATCTGCATCTTCACCTCCCTTGATAACTCCCATCAAATCAGCAACACTGCCACGTCACTATTCCTGCTCTTTTCCCAGATCACTCAAGCAAACGGGAATCGACAGCGGCACATTTCTATTAACTGTAAAACAGCAGGCAATGTTTGTCTGCTAAGAGCAGGTATTGACTGCAAAATGTGTAAATATTAGCCTCTCAGTAAATTTACACACAAGGGATTTTTCTGCGGGGGTATGTTGGGGGAGTTCACTTGATACTGTGTCTGCTTTAAAACCTTGTCCTTATTTCCAGCCTGTCTTTAAAATCCAGCCTGCCCAAACACAGTCATCCCTTCACCATGTACAGCCCAAAGTGCAAAGTGCCTCTGCGTCACTACCTCCAGCCACACTGCCCACTCCTTCCTCACCAGCTCCTGCCTGTGCTGGAGCATCTTAATGTAATACTGCCAGAACTGCACTAACTCTAACACACAGCCTAGGGCTTTTCCACACTGAAGGGCAGCTGCCTCTATGCTATTCAGTAAATCCCCTTCCAACAGGGCTGCAAAATCACACCTTCATATTCAAAACCACTCTTTTTGAATGACTAAAGATTGAATGTGAAGTCAAAGCTTTTCATTGACTTTACTAAGGGATCTAATTTTTTGCTTACTTGTTTTTCCAAGTAATGTTACATGTGGGGGAATACAGTCTAACATATGAACTGTCATAATGGAATCAGTGAGTCTTAGGGCTAAAAAACCAGAAAATCTAAAAATCCACAGTTCACTTGTAATACTAAACCTTGCTCTATGCACTTTGTAAACTTATTTTGCCATACTAATTTTCTATTTTTGCCCCAACTTTTTTGCATGCCAAATCAAATGTTACTAGCTACAGCTTTAAAGTGAAAAAACTTCAGAAACTTGACTGATAAAATGAAAAACACCTCTGAAAAGCTAGTCAATACAAGCTGGTGCAGAACTAGGTGTACCTGAAACACAAAACTTTAGCAACGCACAAAGATACAACATTTTTCTTGTTAAAAGTGTGCTGCAGCCATGAACAGCGGCTTAGCCACTTTAAGAGGCTTACAGACCCAACAGCCCTAGGGAGTTCATGTTCTTTTCTCTGGGCAAATTATAAATGGGTGGTGATAAATATACATATTAAGCCAATATCTCAGGTCAGTGACTTATTTTACTGTTTTCCTCTACCTGCTCCCATCCTCCTTTAAGACCTGAGTTAAAAACTAGGTCTAAAGTATCCCAGTGAGCACTTGGGTCTTTTCCAACCCATGTGCCATTCCTGACAAAGATGGCAGGAGTGAGCATAAACCATCTCTCCAGAAACTGATCATGCCCTACCCGGGTTTAGGCAGACCCTAAGCAGAGCAAGTTAGTTGATCACCCTAAATCATCCAAATTTTCCCAGACACTCCCCAAGGAATGACTTGGGGAAGGAGGGGGCAAATCAGCAGGCATTCTGTGAGGAAATCAGGCATGCCAGGGAGATGTTGGGTACTGAAAGGACAGTTCACATTATTATGAAGGGATAATTTCTGGTCACAACCACACACCAGCCTGCCAAGGCTTTAAGCACCAACCTGGTTACTCTACAAACCACACCACACATTTTCAAGCTCCTCTCTGCTTCTCTTCTCCAAGAAGATTTCTGCTTGGAGCGGGGTTGTGCTGGTCCCAAAGCACTTGTTAAAACCTGTCTCCAGCACAGCCAGCTCTGTCTTCTCCTCCTCTGTGCCTGCTCCAGCTGGTCCCAGGAGCCAACAGAGTAGGCTGGCTCCAGGGCCACCACTGCTGCAGCCTCCCAGCTCCTGGTCCCACCCACAGGCACCCTGCCCACCCTGGCTCACCCGTATGGACAGCACTGCCCTTGTCCCTGACCACTGCAAAAAGTCAAAATTGCTCAGATCATACATATCCAGTAAAAGGGAGCTTTTTTCCCCCTGAATTTATACAGAAAGGGAATAGAATAGTGAAATCTTTAAACAATCCTCCACAGTAGAGTCCCAACCAAATTTTTTCTTTCTCCCTCTTCAAGGAGGGCTGGGAATTTTTAAAATATTTGACCTAGATGGTAATCAACGTCAAATTTGAAGAAAAATCCTGAAATGCTGTTTCTCTCCCCCTCCAAGAAAGATAATATATTCTCTCCCAAGAAATAAAAGAAAGGAGGCTGAAGTATCTGGCATTCTTTTTTTTTATTATCTCCAAGAGACCTTTGGATTAGAAATCAGCTCTTGAAAAAAAAAATCCTGGAATATTGACACTGCAAATATAGCTCATTGACTTTTATATGAAAAACCCTAGTTATTACAAGAAGCTGAGAAGGTTTTGTTCAGTAAATAAAGAATAGAAAACAAATATGGCAGTGTGCAGATAGTTAAGTGTATTATTACTATATTATGAAGTGTTTTGAAAGATGAAGAAAAAATTGTACAGATTGATTCACATTCACGTCATCCCACAAGAAGTACAGTTCCTATTGCTATGGAACAGCAAACTACTATGAATTCTTTAAAAAAAACCCCAACAAGTAAAATCTAAACCAATCCAAAACCCAGCCCTTTTCCCTTCTTTTTCTAGGCTCAGTGGTGAAATTTTCTTTCTGTACTTGCAAGCTTAGGAGGATAATTAATGAGCTACTTCTTAGACACTTACAAAATGATGGCACTCTGCAATGTGAGCACCACCCGAGTTTTTTCCCTGTTTTATTTAGAATTCACACTCAATTTTGCGCTGTCTGATTGAAGATGAGGGGGTGGTGAGGAATGTGGGGGAGAAAGCCACAGCAAGCTGCCACAAACACCATCCCAATCCTGTTTTTGGAAGTGAACAATTCAACCTGGAGGGAGATCGCTTCAATAACCATGTGCCAAAGTGAGAAACCAAGGATTTCAAGTCCTCAAAGAAATTTTTTTTTGGCCTCAATAAAAAGATTCTACACTAATCAACCCTGTGCCACAACAGCGTAGAAAGAATTACATCCAACTTTATTAACTAATTTACAGTAAGATTTTTTTTTGTTTTGCTGGAACAAAGACTTCTGGAAAATATGGTGGGTGGGAGAAGAGATTATCAGAATGTGATACTCGACTAAAACAATGAAAATGAAAACCCAGTAGAATGTCCTGAAACTGCTTTTTAAGTTTGTTTTTTAATAAGTTTGTTCGGACTTTTTCTTGACAGCACTAAAATTAATGACTTAAGAAACTGCCCCAAATTTCCCAAACTATTCAGATTTTAAAGGGCATTTCCTCCCTACCCCCTACATACATCCTAATCTGTTTATTTCAGTTTTAAATGTCGTACCTATTTACAGAAGTATTTTTCTGGGTTTTATTTTTGTTTGTTTTTTTTTTTCAATGGCTCAGCTAAAATAAATTCCTGCTCTGAGTTTCCACATTTCCCAGCAGAGAAAGGCTAACTGAGACAAAATGTGTGCATGGTTAATAGGAAGAAAAGTAACACTGGAAACTTCACATGCATGAAGAAGGGAAGGGCGACAGAGAACAAGGCCAACTGGATGACCTCTCTTGCTCTCTGATTTCTCTTCTGTGAGGAGGTTCACAGTGACTTGTTAAACCACTGAGTCTCCCTGGCCTGGACACCTGGAGTTGTGTTAAGGGAAAAGGCTTGGCCAGCTTCTCACTAAAGCTCATACCTTGAACATTTCAACCAAGCCAAGAAATCATAGTGATGGCCTGCCAAGGAACAAATGTTGCTTCCCTAAGACTTACTCTTCTCCACTTACATCTTCTCCACATTCACTTTGTTCTTTGTTACAAACCAACACACAAAGCTGCTGGAATGACTGGATTTCCTAGCACAGAAGAAACAGGACAAAGGTTGGGCTCAGTGCTCCTCAGCCTCTCAGGTTTTCTCTCTTGCCAACCACTCCTCTGCCAAGAACCACATCAGCAAGACCACGTTCCTCCCATCTACTGCCACCAGATTCACCTGGTGCTGATACTTAGGCCTGTGAGTGGTGGGCATCCACCAAATGCACAAACCTGTTATTGCCTTGTGAACTGCAGTAGGTCAAAGTCTTCTGATGGCTCTGACTTGAGGGAGACCTCAGGGTCTGCACAGAGCTCAGAGACCATTTTCCTCTCTTTCTTTATGGTTCTTAAAAGTAGAGGCAAGTAGTTTGCTCCATGTGGAAACAGATGAGGAAGAAGGAAAGGAGACAGGAAAACAAAGGCAGCATAAAAGATGGTACACGGAAAAAAAGATGAAAATTATGAAGTACAGTATGAGGGATATAAAAAGTGGCTACACTGTAGAAATGATGCACTGAAATGATTTGCTTCTTTCACTTCCTTTTTCTTGAGAAAATGATAGATCAGTTCATAGTTTGAGGAATCTACTTAGAAGAAATCACAGCAAGTAGAACAATACTAAATACATGATTTCCCATTTCTTTCCCCTTTTAACAAAACACTGGACAATATTTTATCAGTGACTAAATTTAATTAAAATAAACAGTCTTACAGCAGACGACCTGATGCTTTCATATCTTTGGCAGTCTTTCTGTACAGCTTCTTATTTTCTGTAGCTACAGTTTATAAAGACAAACTAAATAATCCTGGGTTAATCCTGAGACAAGACTAACCAATTTCTTATATATTGTCAGGTATTTGGCTTTTGGTTTCATGCTGTAGAATAAATTTTAAGCATAGAATACTTTCAAAGAAAGAAACAAAAGAATAAATCAACCAACCACATCCAAAAGTCAACAACAGACCCCACACCCTTTCCATTCATGTCAATTTTATGGTTTAGGTATTTAAATACTTCAGTTTTTATTTAACCAAGTTAGTAATTACTTCCAACCATATCAAACTGTGACAGTTTAATTTTAAGAAGTTCCAGAAATTATGTTTTATTCAAATTGAATACTCAACCAGTATTCATTAACAACTCGAGCCAGGATTCAGTAACAGAATCCAACCTTAATTACCAATTATCAACTGGATAAAATTTTCACACTCCTAGTACATGATCCTTACGATCTTGGTGGCTGCAATTTCATTATCTCACGTCCTACAGCAAACAAAAGATTTGGAAATTATTGCTCCAAATTTAGCACAGAAGTTGGGACAAACCCAGTGTCACTCATTAAATACCCCTTGAAAAATTAGGATTTAAATATGGAAAAACAGACAGAGCTTTAAAATTATTACCAGGATATAGTTCTGAGCATGCAAATAGTTTAATTTCCTGGCTTAATTCCCAGCTGAACTGCAGGCTATCATATCGCACCTTGCGAGTCACCTCCTCACGGGACAGCTGGAGCAATGCAACCCAACCGGCACATTAGCGGCCAGAATTGTGGACTGTGGAAAAGTGTTTGTACCTGGAATGCTGTGTTACAACAAAAATGCTAAGGTAAAAACCCACGATCGAAGCACTGAAATACATAAAGAAAGAAATAGGTCAAATCCTTGTATCTTTTTAAACTACTCATAACATTCAATTTATGACCTTTTGGTCTGTGGCACTGAGGAACTGACCTACAGGTCTTGATGACCCTCTGAAAATAACCACATAGCACATAAGGTTCATTCCTGGGCACTTTGCTGGTTTATTTTTTTAATTCTTTGTAGGAAGGGTCAGTCTTTGCAGATAAAATATTAGGCTGCTTCAGGAAAAATACAGACAATACAACTATGTCAGAAATAGAAAAAGTTCAAAGAGCAGTACAAATACTGAGGAGCCCACAGATAATTCCCAGTGAGAAGAGTCTAAAAGTTTACAGCAGTTTAATTTACAGAGAAGTAAGGAATATTTGAAATAAGGGTATATTAAACAATAAATGATACAGGGAAAGTGTCACTGAGCATTAGTGGAATAGAAGACCAAACTGAAGCTTCGTAACTCTTATTTCTGCTATCAAGTTGTAGGTCTCAGGAGCTGAACTTCTCAACAATTTTGTGGTAACAAATTTATCTCAGCTCCTACTGCCTCCCTGCTTTCAGGCAGATATTTAAAATGTATGTGTTTGAGATTTAGCTTTCCCACTGCAAATGAATTCATTGATCAATTCTGTTTGAGAAACACTTTTAAACACAATGAGATATGAGCTCTTGGGCTTTTGTCCTGGAATACTGAAGCTGTGTACTGGGGAATCTCAGCACTTTCTTTACTAAGAACACACCCTGGGTAAGGGCAAACAGATAACATTCTCTATGAAGATCAAATGTGTTTTTCAGAATACTGCCCAGCTACTAATTGCACTGCCTAAAGACTAAAAAATCCACTCAACAAAATCCCATGGTCTACAGCTGGTTCTTGCAAAATTGCCCACTGAACCCCCTGTTATTATCTCTCAGAAACACTTCGGAGGAGCCACTTTGAGATAGGATCCTGATGAATCACGCTGAGTTTGTTTTAAAGAACTGAGGAAAGAGTTAAAAATAATTCTGGTTGCTTTAGAAACTGACATCCTTTGTTTTGGTTGAGATGAAATACCATTACATGCATGCAATACCCTTTAAACTTGCCACTGTTCCAACAATAACTAAAGCTATTTGAAGAAACTACCACCCAAAAGGAGATCACCACAGAATTACAATAAATTTGCTGCTGCAAAGCTGGAGTATACTTGCAACATTACCAAAAATGCTCTGCCAAGCCTTGCTGGGAGTGACCTTAGTGTAACCACCAAAATACAACAGTGACTGCTGCTCACCGACTCCATCACAACCACAGCAAACAGCAAGAGGGGCGTTTCTATTTTCAACAGCAGCTCACAGATAAATGTATTTTCAGCAAACTTGATACTCAACCCAAGGAACTAAGATGACATTTCTACCCAGGAAAATTAAAATACTGCTAAAATTTCATGATTAGGCTAAACCCATGTGGTTTTACCATTAATTTTTATGGTTGCATCTCACCCAAACTGCAAACTTTTAGACTGCTGAATTCACATTCTCTTGTTTGCTGATACTAACACTTCAGTTCTAGTCAGAAGCACACCTGATCAGTGACCCTTCAGTATTTCTTTTAAACAACACAGACTTTAAAACTTGTAAGCTGTTTCAAGTTGGCATCACTTCATGTAAAACCATCTCAATTAATATAATTCAAGCATGGAAAGGAATTTTTGTTTTGCAATGTTTTTAGCTTTCACAAACCCGTTCCCAAGCCCATTCATGCTGAGTCATCTCCCACACACTCCCCTCCACCTGACAGCCGCCCATGGCCCACAAGAACAGAAATCTCCTGTTTTGACATCTGTCCCTCCCCAAATGAACCTCAAAGGACCACTTAGAACCGACCCAGCAAAAACTTTTAAAAGAATGTTTTGAAACATACTCATGTTCCCGTAATAGCTACGCATATACAGTGTATGATGCTATATGTGACAGTATATGCGACATGCCTCCTAACTCTTGAACTATCTATACATTTTGGAGATTGTTCTGACTAAAATTAAAAACATTGATAGGCAAAATGAAGCTCAATATTTTGCAAACTAAGCTGCCATCTCTCCCTCTACATATGCCTATGAATGTACACATTTTTAAGAATGCATAATTAACTGTAAGAAAATAGTTCTCAGAAACCAGAAAGCTAAAGTATTTATATCAAAAGCTGAATCTTTCTCACTCTATCTGCACAAATAAACCCACTGAAGTTGCCAGCTTTGTCAAAGTGAGCAAGATTAGGTTCTAAACATAAATCAATTTAAGCAGTCACAAACCTACAAGAAGTACTAAAGCTGCTTTCGAATTCCTTGCAGATTTTCACAAAATAAAAGTCACTGACATGGTCTGTGGAAACAAAGTTAGTATTTTCTAAGACAGCATTGCTACCATGTTTCTATTAGGGACATTTAAAATCTGATTACAATTACACTATTTCTAGATAGTACAAGGGTGGTTTAGGGATGGGGAGTGGGGAGGTGGTGGTGGTGGAAGGGATACTAATCTTACAACTGCAATGTCATTTTATATCCCAAGTATCCACCCACACTGGTCAGTCAGATTTGCGTTGTTCTGATTTGGTTTAATTTTGTTGGGATTGGTTTTTTGGTTTTTGTTTGGTTGGTTGTTTTTCTGGTTGCTCTTTTCTGCTTCCAAATTTTGCTATGTATTTATAATCATAGAAGTCAGTAGAGTGACTTGATTTGCAAGAGGCACTACAATCAGACCCATCTAAGATAAAAATAAAACTCATTATCTATAAGGTTGCTCTCAAAAGTCAACTATCACACTGGCATCACAAGAAATTATTTCATCAGTGTATTTTTGACAAGCACAGTTTTTTTCTCTGAAAGGTCATTTTTCTAAATTAAGCTAAATATTAAATATCTTTGCTGTTCTGTCACACATCTCAAACTTAACTCCTGAAATGTTTTCACAGTACAATCAAATTATATCTGAAATAAGCATATGAAATAAAGTTTCATTAAATTTGACACTTGTAACATAAGCAATGTAAGCAAACACTAAGGCCTCTTTGTACGTTTTATAAACTACATTAATAGAAAATGTGCTTACTTGATAAATACAATATAGCGTAGTTTTGCCTGGAAAGTGTCCTTGTTTTAGAACTCCCCTAAACGCAAACTGCTAATCATAACAGGTAGATCTGTAAATCACTGGTGTTCATATCACAGTCTGCTAGTGAAGGACTAGGACCATATTTACTGAGCATGTGCCAGAATCATAGAATAGTTTGGGCTGGAAGGGACCTTCAAAGGTCATCTAATCCCATCCTCTGCAATGAGCAGGGACATCCTAAAGAGATCAGCTTGCTTAGAGCCCCACACAACCTGACCTTGACTATTTCCAGGGATGGGGCATCTAACATCTGGCTGGGCAACCTGTTCCAGTGTCTCACTACCCTCATGGTAAAGAATTTCTTCCTTATATCTAATCTAAATCCACCCTGTTTCGGTTTAAATCATTACCCCTTGTCCTATCACTAATGCCCTTGTGTAAAGTCCCTCCCCATCTGTGTGGGTTTTCCTTACTGAACTAGGGAACCCAGACCGATACCCTGCGCACTGTGCGCTGCTGCACGCCACCTCTTACATCCTCCTAAATCCTTCCCCTCTCTCATCAAACAGCGCTGGAATGGAATCCACCAGAGCTGCTGCCCAGGACTTTGCTTCTGACTCCTACCCTGCCTCCAGAAGGTGCTTTGCTGGGCTCTTTCAACCAGCGGGGGCGAAGCCTTGCAATGAACTACGGAAAATACCCACCTCTCCCCTTCCACATTAGGAAAGGAAACCTACCCGCAACACCGACAAGAAAAAGCAGCTCCGCAGGATAAAAAACGGGAATCCTCTGGTGCCAAGCAGACATGCCAAAGACAACTTCTCTTTGTGAATAAACACAGCACAAAGAACAAAGGTTCTCCTCCCCTTTTGCACCTACTGGAGTTCCTCTGCGATGAGTGGATTTTCTGCAGCGCCTGCCTTCCTGGCAGGCGAGGGTTACAGGAGTGTCTTCACTTATGTAAGTGCGTTTCTTGAGTACACAATTACCCAACACACCCAAGGCACTCCAAGGCTTTTTTTTTTTTTTTAAAGAAAAATCAGTTCCTTTCCAGCTGGAACATTTTTGTTTTTTAAAACCCAGCTCTATAAGCGAAGCCACAAAAGCGCTCTGAATGTGGTGCACCGAGACCCTCAGTATCCCAGCAAAGGAGACATTAATTTCTTGGCAGCACAACTCTCTCCCTATGTACTGCAACGTAGGCTGAACTCCAGACTTGCAAGAAACCTCGACATTCACAAGAACCTCCTCCATTTTCACCTGTGCACCTTTTTTCCTCCCACAGAAGGTCATCAAGTATCTGCTGAAGATTCCTTCCAAAGCCACAGAAGACACCTACGCCAGCAACCCCACCACCAGGAACAAACGCCCCTTCTGCCATCTCACAGCACAAAATACTTGACTGTGTTCTTCCTAAATTAAACAGTTCAACTCATTTTGAAAGAGAAAGAGCAGGATATGAACAAATAAGGGAGTATTTGCCCATAAAAAGCCAATGAGGCCTTCTGTGGGGAGATACCTGCAATTGCTCAGCTGCAGTAACATGTAGAAAATCTAACTCTGCATTTGAAATGCCATCAGTGAAATCAAACACAGATCTGTCAGGCAGCACTGCATAGACCACAAGAGCCTTATTACCAGGATTCGTACCTGCCACAGTTTCCTTAAAATACCTTCTCCCTCCTGAAAAAGTCTTCAGCTAAAGGCCATTCAAAAACCGTGGAAAGCTTCCCTTTGGGCACACATTCAGGAACAGACACAGCACGAACATTCTGTGTAGGTACCAGTCACATTCATCATCAGTAGGTCTGTGCCAGGCAGAGTGCAACAGAAATCTCTGATCACATGTTGGTAGAAATAGGCCTTTTTTACTGACAACCTGAATAGTTGAAAGCATGAAGGAATCCAAATTATTCCAGTTCTGATGTAGGATTTTAATCACATACATAGGTTTTTAATCACACAAGTCTGAAGGAGACAAGGGGGAATCACTGGTGTTCATATCATAGTCTGTTAGTGAAGGATTAGGACCATATTTACTAAGCAGTGTGCCCGACACATATAAAAGGGAAAAAATACTTAGTCCCTTTCTTCCAAGAAGTTTAACTTACCCATACTCTTAAAAAATACTGATTTTATTTCACAAACATTACAGATTCCCAGAACCTGTATCTCTGCTCAAGGCCCTAAGCATCCTGACAAAGTCACTGCATCTGTTCAGGTGATGTCCGTTCTTTTCCCCAAATACTATTTTTAATCATTTTATTATGATTAAAAGCAAATGGTGGAACTCCACAACTATACCGGGTTTGGAGGTACTGTAGAATTTGCTTGCTTCATTGCTATGTTACACCTGATTACAGCTCAGGGGTCTGGAAAAACACCTTAGACAAAAGAAGATGCGAAACATACCCAACCTGCAGCCTGCTCTTTGCCATGCTCCCCCAGCGACCCAGGGCTTTGGGAGAGTGAGTTAGTAAGGCAAGCTCCCCAGGTGGCCCTCAGAGCTGGTAGTGATGCCTGGGCAGCTGCACATCACCACCACAGCTGCTGCAGAGATGGAAGCAGAGAGGGGCATTCCCATATCTGGCTGCCACCTTGGCTACAGGAAGGGTCAGAAACACTCTTCCAGACTCCCAAGATACTGATGGAGCCATGAATGCATGAGGTTGAAAGAATATTGACAAATATTTGTCCTTGTCATTATTTGAAGTAGAAGAAAAAGGTTAAGCTGTCTGAGAGAAATGAAATGTTTTAATAGGGACAAGGACAAACATGAGGTTATCAGGATGTAAAAACGCAGCCTTCATAAAACTGTTCATTTTTTTAATCTATGCAACCAATAAAGATACAGTAAAAATAACCATGCTACACTCTGCTTGGATGCTGTTGACATAAGATCTATGGGAGAGAAAATAAAGAAGTAAATAACCAATCAGTCCGCTGTTACACTGCTGATTGCTGAAGATACACAGCAGGAAATGATACCTCCTGTCTCATACAGTTCAACAAGACTTAGAGCAAACCAAAATTTGATTTGTAATATTTCATTTCTAGCTCAGATTTGAGATGCTGACCATGTTGATTTACAAATTTTTGCTTTGTATCACATCTAATTTATATTTAAGAAGCAACATTTGAAAACAAACAGTGCAACCGTAAAGCTTCCTCAAGACATAATGCCAAGGAAAACCTGAAGGCTGCACTAAACCACACTAGCAAACACATTTTGGGAATACTTTGTACAGGCCAATAAGAATCTCTGTGCTGTATTACCAAAGGGGCTTTAAGTATTATACTGCAAATCCTGCGTAGCAAGAAGCAGATCAAGCATATCACTCCACACGCTCTCCTCTAAAATTCCTCCTATAAAAACTAGGTTTTAAGAAAAAGGTTGATAATAAATGTCAACTGGAGATGAAAATGCATTATATGGCACATTATCCTCACATTTATCCCCAAAACAACTAATGTATATCCATAAAATCAGAGCAAAATAAATTGAAACACATAATGGTTGGGAAACGTACTGTTAAGCACATTGAAACTTCCTAACACCAGAGCCAGTACTGGGACTCTTACTAAGATATTCCAGCATTTAGAAATCCTAAATTCAATTTTCTTTAATGATCCACTGGCCATTTCTCCAGTTCTAATATTACCAAAGGACACATTGTTTGGCTATAATATATGGTGGCTGACACCCATCTTCTCCTAAAACTGTAAGCTCCCATAGAGGTGACAAAAAGATGCTGCCAGAGGGAATCTGCCAAAACAACAAAAAAATTCTGACACAAAATTCACTACCAAAATCTAAGGTATTTGTGGAAAGGACGAGCTTCAGCAAGTTTTACATTACAAAATATTTTCTGGAATGACCAGTTTCATCTTTCCTATAAAAACACAACAAAAAACCTCCAAAAACATTTGTCCAAAGCTTTCCTTCAAGTTTTTTGTTAAACTAGAAGCCATGCAGACTTTGAAAACTGAAATTCAGTACAAAGTCTTTAAAATTTCTAACAATGAATCTCTGATTTGACGCACATTTTAATTTCAGAAAAATTGAAAAACTATAGAGATATGACAAGTTTTGAGTTTTCTAACATTTTAGTTTTTATTGTTTTTTTCCCCTTAAATACAAGTTATAAAGGAAAACAAAGTCACACTTGTAAAAATAATGTCAACTATGTCCTATGAATCTAATTTCAATGAGCTTTAATTGTAGATGTTTGAGTACAGTATAAATCTACACTGAAGGTCATCTGACACACCCACAAGGAATGGCTTGGCACACACTTATTAGGAGTGGATTTAATATCTATTGCTTATTCTAATCTGTGAACAAAATCACTACTTTTCAGGGGACTCCTGAAAATACACCTATTTTAAGCAATGTTAATGGATATGTTTTGCTTTTTGCCCTAACAACATCGTAGCCATTGTAAAGCTACAATTATGGATCTCAAAATACAGGGCTTTTTCTTTGTTATATATCCACCCACCGCTTACAGCAGTACACAGGCACACACAGGTGAATATCTTACAGGGAATAAATTAGACGAAGCTGAAATGCCTTCCCCAACCCCATGCTCCAGTCTCAGGTGAACATTTGACTCTTCACCAAAATTCAAACAGCACTCAGGCTTACCATAAAGTTCCCAAGGATTTTAAGAGAACCAGAAATTCGTCTTTTAATTTTATTAGGAAACCAAAACTTCCTGGCACAACCCCACAGCATCTACCTATCTGTGGGAACTCCCTTGTTATTACTTCCATTCCCCTGTGGCAAGAGACTGCAAACCAGCCAAATCTCACACAAAGGTTCACTTCTCCATCGCACCTGTGGAATCCCAGGGCGTAGATGAAAGTGAGGACTGACTGCCTTGGAAAATGTCCAGGCACAGAGCAGTAAAAAAAGCAGGCAGCAAGTCGCCTACCAGAAGCTCCAAATTCCTTCTTTTAAAGCAAGCGGGAAAAGGGAAGGGGATTCTTGTTTTTGACCACATAGCTCAGTGATGGGAAGGCAGAAGAGAATGTGTGGGATGATGATGAAGAGGTGAGGGTGAAACACCACAGGGAATTCCTCAGTGAGGGGAAGTCTGGTG
The DNA here is from genome assembly GCA_013397975.1 of Machaerirhynchus nigripectus. Classification (NCBI taxonomy): domain Eukaryota; kingdom Metazoa; phylum Chordata; class Aves; order Passeriformes; family Dicruridae; genus Machaerirhynchus; species Machaerirhynchus nigripectus. The sequence continues at coordinate 109,938 of VZRQ01000592.1, forward strand.
TCCAGGTTTAGGAACTTGTCATGGAATATGTGAGTTTGGTACCAACGTCCAACACAGCCTTCCTGTGTACTTCGTAGTTCCAGCCCATAAAACAACATTTCCACTCTCCAAGAATTTATTGGAAAGATAATTATATTCCTAAGGAACATAGTGGCTGCACACATGAAGTCTTATAGAGATATTTAGATACTTTATTGCCAACTAGTTACATAGAACATACTCTAAAATTACCCCTTGCCTGCCCTCCTGAGCGTATCTTCTCATTTACTGGTGCCCTTTCCAATGACACACAAAAATTTAAAGGCAGCTTTTTGTTGCTATTTTATAGAATCATGGAATGTTTTGGGTTTGAAGAGACCTTAAAGATCATCTAGTTCCAACGCTCCTGCCATGGGCAGGGACACCTTCCACTAGACCAGGCTGCTCAAAGCCTCATTCAACCTGGCCTTGGACACTTCCAAGGATGTGGCATCCAGAGCTTCTCTGGGCAACCTGTGCCAGTGTCTCATCACGTATTATTATTGCATCCAAAGGTGGTCACAAACTCCTCCAGCCCTTACACATTCTGACAGGTAATACTAACTACCGAGACCAGAGACTGCAGAAACAGCTAACGAGTCAAAAGTGCCCAATCACGGTTCTCCTAAACCAGCCTGGTCTTCAGAAAGGAGCTTTCTGAAAATCAGACCCTATCAGATTGTCTCAGGGTGGGCCCACACAAAGCTACTGCTGAAACCCTTTTGCAAAAACACAACTGGCTTTTGTATGCGTCTCCTACAAATACAGTGTACACCTACTATTGTACAGACAATGCAAATTTGGGGTACTTAGAAAGTAGCCTCTTCTTCCAACTTGTAGTCATTAACTTGTAGTCATCAACAGTCTTCATAATACAGTTGAAAATTTTCAAAAGGCCTTGGTGATGGGTTTTAACTAACCCATTTTCCCACAGAAACTGGTAATCTCCTGCCAATTAAAACAGCATTCATCTAACTCAACTCTCAGGTGCTCCCGACAATCACACTCCTAACTCCTAGGTGAGGTAACAACCCATTTCAATCTTTAAGAAAATGATCTTTAAAAAGAAAACTTATTATTAAATAATAAAGCCCTGATATTTATCTTGCAATGATGATAAAGACAAAAAATAAAGCACGGATGTTCAACCAGAATGAAATCTTACTGCATTCAGTATTAAGTGATTTACAACCATATACTTTCTAACATACAAAACCCAAACAAGTAAAGTCTGAAACACTATGGTAAACCTGTACAGTGTCTCAAGTGGACACTTAGACCACACTAAAAGAAACCCATGTGGTTCTTTAAAGACAGCTCTGCCTCCCACCTGACACTTTCCCTCTGGCTGGGCTAGCTTCATTAAGATCCGAAAGCCTTATCCCTGCTTCTCAATCTCCTTGTACTACTCACTTTCTAGATGAAAGATAACTTGCAAATGTTTAGGTAAAATACACTACAAAAATGTGGACCATCAGATTTAATATCACAAAAAAACCCTGCAAATATGGGAAGATTTATGCTTGGTGTTCTTCTGAAATCTCCCTCTAAATAAATTCCACAGTTGAGCTATAGGCATCTCCTAAACGTCTTTTCACAACACAAGCAGGACTGGATGAAGCAACATTAACAGCTGATCCTCCAGTATGTGCCATGTCCTGTCATCTGTCATCTTCGGGGCCATCAGCACTGCTGAGGTTTGTAATCAAATCATGGTACGTAACGGACAAATGAGCAAAAATTCTTCTTAATTTGAAATGTCATTAATTCCATTAAAACTATATTGACCGTAGTAAGGGTCTGCCATTTTTAAACAGTGCGCAAACGTGTAATTTAATTCCCAGTGACAAGTATACATATACCAAAATAAAGATACAGAGATGGACTAGTTCCATGTCAGGCAAGTGAAAATATCTGAAAGACTTATCTACACAACATCAATTAACACAAGTCATAAATCCAGGGAATTTCAGAAAGGCTTCAGAAGTGAAATAGATGACATGGCATGTCTCACTTCCTTCAAGGAGGAATTCTTTACTGAAACCCTATACTGTCAAAGGTAGCTGTGAAAACAGCAGCAATTAGTGCTCTCGGCTGCATGTGCTCAGCCTATCCAAAATAATGTTAAGGTCAGGCTTCATCCGTCTTAATTTTTTTATAATTTTGCCACGGTAACTGTGATTGAGTTATCAAGTTTCAGGCTGAACTGCTTTGGGGTCAGGGGAGATGGGAAGAAAAGAAAGGCTAATGCCAAGTCATGTGTTTCCCTCAGGCACCTAAATAAATAACTGCTGGTGATACAGAACAATACTGCATTTAAAATAAACAGGAGTCAAATCCTATAACTGAAACAACCAAAAAATAAAGTTACTTTATCTTTTGGAAAGTAGCTGTCATATGCAAAAAACAGCTGAATTACGCATAAAACCCCTTGCTGTACTCTTTTACTTCTAGAAATGCAGCAGAAGCAGTATTTCCAGTTCCTGAAAAGACAAGGTGTAAGCTAGTTTGGGGGCAACTGAGGATGTCTAAATGCAAGCAAAGTTCTCATATCCAAACACTTCCAGTCCTCTGAGCAAACAAGAATTGCTCATGCCCAGAGAGGACAGAGCCAATTTTGCAGGCTGCTTCAACAGGTACCAGGCCTCCTTTGCTAAATAAACCCTCCAACAACAAAACTATCCAGCAAATTCCCCTTGGGAAGTTTCAAAACTCGAAAGCACCAGAAATGGCTGCAGGCATATCTTCCACCCTCCAGGCACCCCTGCTTCCTGGGCAGGGAGCTCAGAACCTGATTCTCAGCTCCTTCCTGCACTGCCTGGAGCGAGCTGAACTGCTGCATAACCCTGCTGCAATAAATCCCAGCTTCTGGCTCCCCATGCTGCCCCTGTGCTCCCACAGCTCAGTACACCTCTAAGACTTGGCTTTTTGTGATGCCAGCTCTGACTTTCTCAGAATATCAGCATGCGTGCACACAGGTAGCAGGCAGGCTTTGTTAACTAAAGCAATGATGCTCTTCTCAAATGTCTTCATACAATAAATGCTCAGCTTCTGGAAGACTGGTTTGGTTGAGATTTTGTTGGTTTCCAAGTACAACTGGGAGGTAAAGGCCTTGTCAGAGTTGTAAAACCCAGTGGTAAAGCTACACTACAGCTTTGCTTATTTATACAGCAGTGTCCTCACTTCAATGCTTTAGAGTTCTTGTAGTCCATTTCTGTTTTTTTCAAAGAAATAATATTTGCCAAAGTGAAATGCCTTTTCACCCATAATAGTCTTGAAGCTAATAACTATTTTAGAGCAATTCCAGTACAATCGGAAGCTGTTAGTGGCTGTTTATGTAACAGTGAATTAACCCCCACCGATACCTTTCAGGAATTCATAACCATAGCGCACAAAATGCACTTTGCAAGAGCTTGTTAATGTATGGTAAGTGCAAAAGCCGTCTCGATTCAGAAGACTGGCTTTCAAAGCAAACATGCTTAACCTGCAGTTTCAGTCATGGAAGAAATTACTCAATTAATTGCAGGCAACAAAAACAACAGGGTTATAACTAATGTACAGTAAATGCTCTGTGGGTGTAACGCAAGCTCATTTCCCAGTAGTGTTCTCTCTTACATTTCTTACCCCACTGCTGTAAAACTGTTTAAGAATGTTAAATTCACTTAAGATTTTTTTCCCCACACACATCTGTTTTCTGGCAATGAATATTATTATTAACACAGGTAGGGTCTGCTCTCTTAAGAAACATGTTTACAACACAGTAATTTGAAGACCAGTATTTTTCATACTCAGTTCTAGACCAGACATCATCTTTTCCAAACTTAAAATCAAACATCAGAATTTATGAAGTTTTTTCCTGTACTAATGACATCCTTGCAGCAACAGAGACCACAGCAAAAGGGTTTAATAAATTCTCACCTGCTTCTAGGAATTTCAGCAGGCAAAGAGTAGAGAGAAAATCAAAAGCACAAGAAGACCCCACCAGAGTTGACTGCTCCCATTCTGACACTGAGGAAGAGACAGTGTAAAACACCAGTAATGATTAAAGATAATGGAAAGGAAACTTACCCAAGCAGACACTGATGCCTTCTCCCGTCATTCCTTCCATTCATGTAAAAGACATCTGTCAATGATTTGATCTAGGCTCGGTATCAGCATAGGGCTGGTACTTGGACTCGCTGCTTAGAGATTCTCAGGGTGTGTTTATGTGCACATCTTACGATTAAAACGCTGACAACTAAATGTGATAATAAAATATGCAGATGAAGATTAAAAGAATCCCCTTCCAGCACCTGCCAGGCAGTTCTCAGCAGGCACTAGGAATGTTCATAAAGAAGGATGCCTCCCGTTTCCATCGAGGCCGATTCCTCAGTCTCACCTCCCTCAAGCCTTGCGGTATTTTTCTCATCCTGGCCCCCATGCGAACGCATCTAATCCTCTTACCCCGAGAGCCAACCCCCCCCTCCCCCCTCCCTCCCAGCTTTATTTTATTTAAAACGATGCCTGCAACAGCCCGGGGCTGCCCGCCGGGTCACCCCCCCGGGACACCTGGGCGACCCTGC